>CM076580.1:358420148-358525715 GCA_034641835.2 Pinus albicaulis
GAGCAATATTTTGATCTCAATAATCTGCAAAACACACAAAATGTACGCATTGCAACTTTACATTTAGAGAAAAATACATTTGTATGGTATCAATGACTTTTCTCCCGTAAAAAAATTGTCACTTGGTCAATTTTTACGGAGGAAATGATAGCACATTATGAGGATACAAAAAGCAACACCTTCTTTAGCTAATTGATAAATCTTAAACAAAAGGGTTTAATGGTGGAGCACATTGAGGACTTCCAAAAATTGAATATAAGGGTAACTGATATTCCAGAGGAACACAGGATTGATGTCTTCATAGGGACTTTAAAGGATAACATCCAACATGAAGTTTTTGTTTGGGAACCTGATTCATTAAAAAAGGCATTCAGGATGGCAAGAAAAATTGAATGTAAAATTATGGCGATAAGGAAGCCTACCACTCACATATATAGATATGGAAGTGTTGCTACTCCTAGAATTCCACAACCTACAAGGTTGACACCACAACAATTGGAAGAAAAAAGAGGAAGAGAAGAAAATGAATAAGAATATTCAAAAAAAGTGGATATACACCAGGAACCAACCCTAGAAGAGGAAGAAATGAATCCGACCATATCGTGTAATGCATTGGCAGGAATTACCACTCCTCAAACTCTCAAGATAGAAGGACATATTAAGAAGAAAAAGGTAATAGTGTTGATTGATTCGGGTAGTACCCTTAATTTTATTCATTGTAAGGTAGCCAAGGAATTGAATTATTTCCTATACTCGGCACCATAATGTCAAGTGATGGTTGCAAATGGAGGAACTATAAATTGCTTTGGAAAATGCCATAATATCAAGCTAAACATGGGGGAATATGTATTTAATAGTTTGATGCTTTCCATTCCTATGGGAGGTGCTGATGTTGTACTAGGAGTACAATGGTTACAATCTTTTGGGTCGGTAACTTTTAATTTTCAAGAACTTTTCTTTCAGAAGGAAAGGGAATCGAATTACGGGGTATTGCAAGGAAGCTGGGAAAGATAATAAGCTCTAATTTTATGAAAAATATTCTGAAGAAAGAACAACGAGGCGTAATTGCACAATTATGCTCACTAAAAGTTCCAACATAAAAATCATCTATTTCTGTAGATCTCCAAAAAGTCTTGGAAAATCATTCCAAGGTGTTTGAAACTCCCAAAGGAATTCCACCTATTCGTGATCATGATCATGCTATTCATTTGATTCTAAGAAATGTTCCTCCAAACATCAGGCCTTATAGATATCCTTATGTCCAAAAGAGCGAAATTGAATGTATGATTGTAGAAATGTTATAGGCTGGTATAATTCAACCTAGTCAAAGTTCTTTCTCTGCTCCAGTAGTAATGGTGCACAAGAAGGATGGATCATGGCACACATGTCCGGATTATAGGGAGCTCAATAAGCTCACCATTAAAGATAAATTTCCCATTCTTGTGATTGATGAATTATTAGATGAATTACATGGAGCAATTTATTTTACCAAGTTTGATCTTCGTTCAGGATATCATCAAATTAGAATGAAGATTGAAGATATTCCAAAAACAACATTTCGAACTCATGAGGGTAATTATGGATTTTTGGTCATGCCTTTTGGCCTTACTAATGCACCTTCTACATTTCAAGAGTTGATGAATTCCATTTTCAAACCCTTCCTTAGAAAATTTGTGCTAGTATTTTTTCATGATATACTAATCTACAACAGGTCTTGGAAGGATCATGTTCAACATGTTGACAGGGTACTCAAACTATTGCAAGAGAAACAATTATATGCAAAAACATCTAAATGTTTCTTTGGAGTACAAGAGGTGGAATATCTGGGTCATATTGTGTCTCACGAGGGTGTTAAGGTAGACCCTAAAAAAATTAAAACCATTAAGGAATGGAAAGTCCCCACAACCATAAAGCAGTTGCGAGGATTTCTCGGGTTAACAGGGTATTATCTCAAGTTTGTTAATAATTATGGGAGAATAGCAGCACCTCTAACAACATTATTGAAGAAAGATGCATTTTCATGGACTCCTGAAGCAAATAAGGCCTTTGAACATCTTAAAGAGGCAATGTGCCTAGCACTGGTCTTAGCTACACCATACTTCACAAAAAACCTTTATTGTGGAATGTGATGCCTCAGGAAATGGAATTGGTGTTGTTCTAATGCAAGAAGGAAGACCCATGGCTTTTGAAAGTTGTCTAATCAAAGGAAATTATTTACGTAAAGCTATTTATGAGAAGGAAGTGTTAGCAATACTACATGCACTAAATAAATGGCGACCTTACCTAATGGGAAGACACTTCAAGGTAAAAAATCATCATGTGTTATATTCTTTCCATGACTAATCACGTGTGGGGGGGAGACAATACCTTCTGTACGTTGCACCGGGCGTAGTAGCCCCCCCTGTCGGGGTCCAGGGCAGTGCCCCAAGAAAAAAATTATGGACCTTATTTTCTGGTGGGTGGACCCACCCATGGTTTTGTGCATGGGTTTGCACATGGTTTTGGGGTACAATGGTTTTCGACCCCTGGTATTTTGTAGATCTGGTCAAGAGAACTATGGTTATGTTCTAATATAGGGTTAATGGATTGGGGTTTATGTATGCTTCGACATGTATATATATGTGTTGTAACACTAAAAGGAATATAATAAAAATCAAGTTGGTCATTTCGATTTGGGATCCAGGGGAAAATCTTTGTGTTTATCTGTTTTATGTTTTATGCTCTCGTTATTTTTTATTTTCTGTTTTAAGATTTGTTTGTAGATAATTTTTGTATAGGGTTAAAACCTACATTATGATAGTCTTAAACACTTTTTGGAACAAAGACTATCTTCAGAAGACCAGCAAAAATGGGTCACAAAGATGTTGGGTTATGAATTTGAAATAATCTACAAAAAAGGGAAGCTAAATGTTGTTGCAGATGCACTCTCAAGAAATAATGAAGAGGTGGAAGCATTGCTTTGTGCCATTTCCATTATCCAACTAGATTAGATAACTGAAGCAAGGGATGAATGGAAGAAGGACGAAGAAGTGTGGACACTCATTCAAAAGTTGCAGCAAGATCCTATTACATATGATACATTTAGTTGGAAAAATGATTCCTTATGGTACAAAGATTGTTTATATCTTTGTAATAATTCCCAACTAAAACAAAATATTCTTTTGGAATTGCACACTTCTCCTTTAGGAGGACACTCAAGATTTTTAAAAGCTTACCAGGTGAAGAAGGAATTTTTTTGGGATGGCCTTAAATTTGATATTCAAAATTTTGTGGTTGAATGTTTGGTTTGCCAACAAAATAAAGTTGTGACAATTAAGACCCCGGGTCTTCTACAACCTTTATCCATTCCAAGTCAACATTGGGAGGAGATTTCAATGGATTTTATCACAGGTTTACCTAAGTCCGAAGGAAATAGTGTCATCATGGTGGTAGTTGATAGACTTACCAAGTATGCACACTTTTGTGCATTATCTCATCCATTTAAAGCAAGTACATTTTCTACTACATTTATGGACACAATTCAAAAGCTACATGGAAACCCAAAGGTTATTGTGAGCGACAAAGATCCTATTTTTACTGGAAATTTTTGAACGGAGTTATTTTCTTGTTTGGGTACTCAATTAGCTCATAGCTAATCTTATCATCCTCAATCCGATGGTCAAACTGAGATAGTGAATAAATGTTTGGAAGTATATCTTAGTTGTTTTGTATCTGATAAACAAACACAATGGGTCAAGTGGTTACCTCTTGCTGAAAAGTGGTATAACACTTTCTTCCATATTGCAGCAAAAATGACCCCATTTATGGCACTTTATGGATATCATCCACCGTCCATCACATCATCTTTAAGAGAAATTTCTAAGGTTCAAGCAGTGGAAGATCACATCGAGCATCAACAAGAAGTTCTCCAACTCTTAAAGGATAACCTAAATTTGGCACAAAATCGAATGAAACAATAGGCATATCAAAATCGCAACGAGAGAAGTTTTGATGTAGGAGACTGGGTATTTTTACGGCTACAACCATACAAACAAATGTCCCTCAAACAAGCTAATAAGGATAATAAATTATTGCCAAAGTACTATGGTCCTTACAAGGTGTTGCAAAAGATTGATACTATGGCATACAAATTGGAGCTTCCTACTTCTTCGTGAGTGCATCCAGTTTTCCATGTTTCATGCTTAAAGAAGGTTATAGGTGAAAATCTTCTAGTTCAAACAATATTTCCAGAACTTGATGAGGAAGGAAAAATCATATTGGAACTTGAAGTGGTCACGGAACAAGAACTCGATAGCTACGAAATTGAACAATTTCAGAGTATCTCATCAAGTGGAAGAACTTACCCACTGAAGATTCTACATGGGAGGATGATAATTTTATACGGAAGCACCTAGAGCTACTCAAGTGTTGAGGACAACACTTTTTTGAAGGAGAGAGGCATGTTAGGTCTCTATATTACTATTTTAGTCCCTTATTGTCATTAATGTAGCCCCCTTATTGTTATTGTTGTATCCTTGTATCCCCAATATTGTTATTATTGTGCCCTTACATTGTTATTATCAGGTCGGCTAGGATTATATTGTGGGCCCATGGACTCCTATATATAGAAGGAGGTTTTGGTCATTTGCATCATCCAAGAATTGTTCATTTATGTAATGTATTGGAGGTTTCCCCTCGAAGTGGTTGATTTCTAAGGCGTTGATCTCTCTTTTTTTCTATTTTTGGAGCTAGTTTCATAACAACTTCTTATTTCATGTGTGGTTTATTTAGTTTCCTATATGTTATGTGTGTCATAATCACCCATAGCCCATGATTAATTTACAAAGCTAAATTTTAAGTTATGGGCATGGTTCCTAATGAATCTAAGATGTGAAGTGCCACCAACTAGGTTGAGATTGAGAATATCATTGATTCCATCTATTATCACAGATTTACACCTTAATTTATATTTAATTTTAAATTGCTTTTTACTTACAGGATGTGTAGAATCGACTATATCACACGATACTTGGTTTTAATGATGGAAAATTCCTCCTTTTGTGTATATTGCATCAAGTATCTCACAAATTCAAATAGTCTATGGGATGATAAATTTTATGATTGTGTAACACTGATTTCACCCTTATAATATAACACAAATATTTTCAAATACCATCTTGATATATTACTAAACCTATTAGAAAATAGTTATATATCAATAAGTTAAATGACTATGGCTCACAAAACATGAGCTAAGTAGAGCATCGCCATGATAACAATAGGGATACTTATATACATTCTTTAAATACAAGAGAGAGAAATATTCTTCCTAACATATTTCCTAAAACCCAAAGAAGTTTTAATCCATTGGTGAGGCATGGAGAGATTTTCACCATCAATGTCTAAAATCAAAACTAATTAATTCATCTCTTTGAAAACCCTAAATTGTTTTGTGAATTAATTCAACCGATTCAAAATTTTAATTGTTATTGAAATTTTTAATATTTATGTATTTTTTATTCAATCATCCATAAATTGATTCAATGGTTGATTTTGATCTCAATTTAATCTAATCCTTAGTTAATACTAATCCTAGTCCAATTCGACCATCAAACAATTCCAAGTTTGATTTCAACTTTTAAAACATCATTTCACTAATGACTAATGTTCAATTTTCGTGAGGTTTCCTAGCCATTGAGGTTGCATGGGGGCACCATAAATAGTGGTCAAACATCTAGTCGTTTTAAAAAAATAATCTATTTGGATGAAGTCACATGGGGGTACTACATGCAGTTGCATGGAAATAGATTATTTAAAAAAAATGACTAGATGATCTACACAGTCATAAGTGGATCAAATTCCATGCTTGCCATCATGAAGAAAAGGCACTCACTTTTACAACCTTGTTATGGCCACAATGTCTAATGATGTTGCAGTAAAATTGAGCAAAAGGTGAAATGTTTGTTATCTCTACTTGTAGTAAGGGTTTCTTCCATACCAACCAAATGAAGTGATTTCATTGAAGACAAAGAACAACATTTGAATGCATAGTTTTCATTAGATGTGGAGCACTTAGAAATGCTTTGCATAAAGTTAATTCAATGGGGCTTGAAAATATTTGAGCATAATGGCTACTCCATTAAGTATTGATAATATTTTAGATTTGGGAAATCTAGTGCGGGGGATTCAATTCTTGATGGGAATAACTCAACATCTCGAACAAGAGAGTGAGGTTTAAAGTGTGGGGGATGAAATTTATCATGAGAATAAATCAATATCTTGAAAAAAAGAGTGATATTTCAAGGAGAATGGAAACCCAATCTTTGAATCACATCCAAATTCTCCTTTATTTCCCTTTGAAGACAAATTTTTGCAAACTACATCATGATTGGAATGTTATGGTTATGGCCAAAAATCAAAGTCCTAGACTCCTAGATTCAAAATTAGTGGGAACTTGCATAAAAGGATGTATAAATGATACAACAAGCATGTATGTCATGGATTAAATCCAATCTAACAATGTAATAAAGCTAGATACTGAATCACTTATACAAATTAATTGCAGAATTAAAAACACAATCACCAATCACATGAATCAAAGAAGAATCAATCAAACCACAAAAAAGCTAATTTCCTAGGGAAAGCTTGCTGCTCAAAACCCCACTATCTTCTATTGTATATTCAACATGGATACATGGAAAAATTACGTACAATTCTTCTCACAAGAGTCCTCATGTACTCAACTAACTGTCTCACACTGTCATGGATAAAACTAACCAATACTTAGCCAATTTTCTGCCTCCTGACAGGCTACCTTGCTTGTGCAATCCCTAATGAATGGAATCCCTATTATTTAGGAAGTTCAACCTTCCTTTACTGCGTAAGGATCATGGGAAATCAAATGGGTGTTTGGTTGCATGGGTGCAACCCAATAATCCTACAACTGATAGTCAACTTCCCTTTCACCTAGATCTCAATTGGGTCTCCACTAGAACTGACATACATGTGGCTAATAATAGTAAATCCTCAGTTTCATGTGAGATCAATGATTGTGAATTAATTAATATTTAATTCACTTGATCTCTCACTAGTGTATCTAACAACAACTAGCACAACTGAGTTTAAATCACTTAACTGAGTTAAGCTGATTACAACCTACATTAACTAATGCACCACTGCACTTTGAAATATGTTACAACTAGAATTACTCTGCATGCCTCACCAACTACCCTCAGCTCAAAATTCATGAGTTAATTGAGTGTATCACACTCAGTTAACTATTACAAGTTATTTTTAGATTAGATTACATTTTATTGTCCATCTTAATTAAGGGATAACTAAAATAGACATTTACAAAATTTAACCCACACCAGTGTAGGTGCTGCTTGGACCTCCTGGTCCTACACTAACATGGGTGTTGAAATTCAACACTCCCCCTCAACAAGAAAGGGATTATCCTTCACCCCGATCCTGCCTCTATGGTATTCGAATTTTCTCCTAGTGAGCGCCTTCGTTGGAATATCTGCGTCCTGATCTTCTGTGGGAATGTACTGAAGTAACATTATTCACCTCTGCACACAATATCTAAGATGGTGGTACCAAATATCTATGTGCTTTGACCTATCATGAAACACATGGTTAATTGAGAGTTTAATGAAACTCTAATTATCCCAATGTATCACTGTCGTATCCATCTGAGAACCAAACAAACCAACCAAGATCTTTCCCATCCAGATAGCCTCACATGTAGCTTACTTGTTTCCATGTACTCTGCTTCCACTAAACTAAGTGCCATAGATCACTGCTTCCTGTTGTATCAAGAAACTCTTGTCGATCCTTTGTTGAATATCCCTCCTTATGTGCTCTTTCTATCTGATGGTTTGCCTTCCCAATTTGCATCCGTGAAGCCTTGAAGCTTCACTCCCTCTATCAGTCTATACCATAATCCATACTCTGATGTGCCCCTCAGGTATCTCAAGACATGCTTCCCCGCCCTCCGAAATAGCTTGGTAGGCTTAACCATAGCTTGACTTAGCTGGTTAGCTGCGTAGCAAATGTATGGTCTGGTGTTCACTAGATACATTAGTGAACCAACTAATTGTCTATAGACAGTAGTATCCACTACCTCTCCAGAAGTAGCATCCTCTTTACTCTAATTTCCTAGAAGAGGAGTGTCCATTGGTTTGCAGCTCTCCGTGTGAAACTTACCCAATATCTCTTTCGCGTACTTGCCTTGAGAAACAAAAAATTTACCATCTTGCTGCCATATTTCCAAGCCAAGGAAATAATGAAGGAGTCCTATGTCCTTCATTTCAAACTCCCTTGCAAGATCTTCCTTGCATGACTGTATCAGCTGCTCATCACCAGTGAAAATTTTTATCATCAACGTAAAGTAAAATAATCAATATCTTACCCTCAACCACAATTTGGTACGGGTTTGCATCAGCTTCACTTTTGGTGAAGCCTAGTCTGGTGAAATAGCTGTCTATTTGAGTGTACCATGCATGAGGTCCTTGCTTAAGCCCATATATTCCTCTCTTGAGTCGACACACACGTGACTCACTGTCGAAGATCTTGAAACCTTCTGGCTACTCTATGTACACTTCTTCCTCAATGAATCCATTGAGAAACACAATTTTCACATTCATCTGATGAATGTGCCAACCCATATGCGTTGAGAGTGAAAGGATGGATCTAATGGAAGAGTACTTTGAAATTGGTGCAAAGGTCTCATCATAATCAATCCCCTCAATCTGTGAGAATCTTCGGGCCACAAATATGGCCTTGTATTTATCCACACTCCCATCAGCAACTTGCTTTACCTTGTATATCCATCTAGATCCAACCACTGATTTTTCGATCGGTCTTGGGACAATCTCCCATGCACTGTTCTTGATAATGAAGTCATACTCCTCCACCATTACATCAACCCAAATTGGTTGTTGCACTGCCTCGTGAAAGGAAGATGGTCTAGTCACGATACATTCTCTCATAAGATCCATGTATCCAGTAAACCTGTTTGGAGACTGTCTCTATCTGCGTTGTGAAGTAGGGGCTCCTACATTCTCTGCAGCTTCAAGTCTCAAACTATCAGCTTCTATGGTGCGCCTTCTACCATTTCTGATCGATGGCTCTACATGAGTGTTTTCCGCAACTCCATGATCCTCCACATGTGGTTTCTCCACATCTTGAGGCTCATCCTTGGGAACCAAGAGTTCCTCCTCTGCAAGAAAATCAAACTCCCTCTCAAGGGACAATCACATGGATTTCTTCCCATCAAATTTTATATCTTGTTTCACAACAATCATTCGGCTATTTGGAAAATACACCCGATAGTTGTGGAGAGTTTCAGTGTACCCCACAAAAATCCCAATCTCAGCTGTTGGTTCCAACTTCTTCCTAGCGTCTTTGGTCATGGGCACATAAACAAATGAGCCAAAAATCTTAAAATGTGAAACATTAGGTTTCTTACCAGTGAAATCCTCTTCTGGTGTACTCATGCCAAGTATCCTATGAGGACAACGGTTCTGCACAAATGCCGCAGTGTTGAATGTTTCTGCCCATAGATGCATCGGTAGGCCTTGATCATGCAACATCGCTCTTGCTGCACCCACAATCGTTCTGTTCTTTCTTTTAGTGATCCCATTCTGCTGTGGGTTATGAGGTGTTATCGATTCTCTTCGAATTCCTTCTTTGTTGCATAAGTTCTTGAATTCGTTAGAGATGTACTCACCGCCATTATCACTCCGCAGAGCCTTCACTTTCTTCCCTGTGTCTTTCTCCACCAGTGCTTTAACTCAAGAAACTTTGATAATTTCTGATCTTTCTTCTACATGAAGTAGATCAAACACTTATGAGAAAATTCATCAACAAATATCACAGAGTACTTATGTTTTGTTGTCGAAGCAACAGAGAATGGTCCACACACGTTTGTGTGAACTCTCTCAAGTATCCTTGAAGCTCAGCTCTCCTTCTCATGAAAGGTGGCCTTTACATATTTTCCCATAGTACATCCCTTGCATGTGTGTCACTGCGCAAGTGTACCCTTGGGAAGACCCATAGAAATATGTTGCATGACTTTCAAGGCTCCGTGGTGAAGATGGCCCAATCTCCTGTGCCATAATCGCCCTCATCCCAACTCACCACTTTGTCTGTCTTGCCCATCATTACTGTGCAACCATCGACCCCCAGATTGTAGATATTCTTAACTTGAATCCCTATCCTCTTGGCTTGTCCTGTTATTTTGTGTCAAAGGAATTTTTTTCCTTCACTAAAAACGACATCATAACCTCTATCCTCCAACATTGCGATTGCGACTAAATTTTTCTTCCAACCTGGTACATGCATTACATCTTTTAATTGAAAGTGTTTACCTGACTGCCTATAGAAGGTAATGGTACCAATCTCGGTAGCACTGTACCACCTGTCATCACCCATTTCAATATGCATTTGGAGATCCTTCTCCTCCAAGCTACTGAAAAATTCCTTGTCTGCCATCATGTGAAATGAAGCACCACTATCCAAATACCACACAGATCCCAATGAAATTGACACCATGCATGCGATCAATGATAATTCAAGCTCAAATTGTGAGGCCAAAGCCTCACCAGCTGCAAATCCTGAAGCCTTATTGTTCTTCTTATTTTGTGGATAGCTAGTAGCATAATGCCCATGATCGTGATAGTGAAAACACTTCACCCTGGACATGTCCCGCTTATTGCCATCTTTGGACTCGGTTTTGGAATGGAATTTCTACCCCTTCCCTTTCTTAACATTGGCAGTCAAAGCACAATATTCTTTATCTTCATTCTTAGATGAAGATCCATCTCTGGTATTCCATCTAAACTCCTCCTACACCAAATCTGACCACAGTCGTTCCTAATCTGGCAGATTTTCCCTTCCATTGTCAGAGTCTTGATAACTATGCCAACTCTTGGGAATTCCTCGGAGAGATAAACTCACGAAATCATCATCAGCAACAGTTATACCAATTCTCCCCATCAAATCCCAACTCACCACTTTGTCTGTCTTGCCCATCATTACTGTGCAACCATCGACCCCCAGATTGTAGAGATTCTTAACTTGAATCCCTATCCTCTTGGCTTGTCCTGTTATTTTGTGTCAAAGGAAATTTTTTCCTTCACTAAAAACGACATCATAACCTCTATCCTCCAACATTGCGATTGCGACTAAATTTTTCTTCCAACCTGGTACATGCGTTACATCTTTTAATTGAAAGTGTTTACCTGACTGCCTATAGAAGGTAATGGTACCAATCTCGGTAGCACTGTACCATCTGTCATCACCCATTTCAATATGCATTTGGAGATCCTTCTCCTCCAAGCTACTGAAAAATTCCTTGTCTGCCATTATGTGAAAGGAAGCACCACTATCCAAATACCACACAGATCCCAATGCAATTGACACCATGCATGCGATCAATGATAATTCAAGCTCAAATTGTGAGGCCAAAGCCTCACCAGCTGCAAATCCTGAAGCCTTATTGTTCTTCTTATTTTGTGGATAGCTAGTAGCATAATGCCCATGATCGTGATAGTGAAAACACTTCACCCTGGACATGTCCCGCTTATTGCCATCTTTGGACTCGGTTTTGGAATGGAATTTCTACCCCTTCCCTTTCTTAACATTGGCAGTCAAAGCACAATATTCTTTATCTTCATTCTTAGATGAAGATCCATCTCTGGTATTCCATCTAAACTCCTCCTACACCAAATCTGACCACAGTCGTTCCTAATCTGGTAGATTTTCCCTTCCATTGTCAGAGTCTTGATAACTATGCCAACTCTTGGGAATTCCTCGAAGAGATAAACTCACGAAATCATCATCAGCGACAGTTATGCCAATTCTCCCCATCAAATCCCAACATTGGACAAAATTTGTTAAATATTTTGGCATGGAGTCGCCTTTCTCCATCTTGATCTTCATGAGGTTATCTTTCAGTGCCAATTTCCTATGGTCACTGCTGCTCTGAAATAGATCCGTCAAATCTTTCCACATAGCATATGGTGTCGCTTTTCCATGGAGACTTGAGACAATGTGGTCTCGTACTCCCTCTAGTAGGATCACCCTCGCCTTTGCCACTTTCTTTTGCCATGCATAAAGATTTGCATCATCTGTCACAGCAGGTTTAGGAACATCATTGTCAGTGATTTCCTTCAACCCATTCTCTTCGAGTACTGTCCATCCTGTCCTTCCAAGCAATATAGTTAGAGCTTCCCTCAAGTGCATACTCCAATCTCAAGCCATTGAAAGCCATTTAGATCCTGAATCAGCTGTAGCACTAAGAAAGTCTTTCTACAAATTCGAATTCTATTCAGTCACCAACTCAACGCCTCCTTCACTATTGTGATTTCCTGTGCTCTAATACCATGTAGAAATTATACAACAAGCATTTATATTGTGGATTCAATCCAATCTAACAATGTACTAAAGCTAGATATTGAATCGCTTCTACAAATCAATTGCGGAATTAAAAACACAATCGCTAGTCACATGAAGCAAAGAAGAATCATTCAAACCACAACACAGACAATTTCCCAGGGAAAGTTTGATGTTCAAAACCCCACTATATTCTATTGTATATTCCTTGTGGATACATGAAACAATTACATACAGCTCTTCTCAAAAGAGCCCTCATGTACTCAGCTAACTGTCTCACACTGTCTTGGATAAAACTGGCCAATACTTAGCCAATTTTCTGCCTCCTGACAGCCTGCCTTGCTTGCGCAATACCTGATGAATGCAATCCCTATTATTTAGGAATTTCAGCCTTCCTTGATTGCGCAAGGATCATGGGCAATCCAATGGGTGTTTGGTTTCATGGATGCAACCCAATAATCCTACAACTGATAGTCAACTTCCCTTTCAGCTAGATCTCAACTGGGTCTCCATTGGAACTGACATGCATGCAGCTAATAATAGTAAATCCTTAGTTGCATGTGAGATCACTAATTGTGAATGAATTAATATTTAATTCACTTGATCTCCCACTAGTGTATCTAACAGTTACAACTAACACAACTAAGTTTAAATCACTTAACTTAGTTAAACTAATTACAACCTGCATTAACTAATGCACCATTGCACTTCGAACTCTGTTACAACTAGAATTAATCTCCATGCCTCACCAACTACCCTGAACTCAAAATTCATGATTTAACTAAGTTTATCACACTCAGTTAACTATTACAAGTTATTTTGAGATTAGATTACATTTTATTGTCCATCTTAATTAAGGGATAAATAAAATAGGCATGTACCAAATTTAACCCACACCAGTGTAGGTGCTACTAAGACCTGTGGTCCCACACTAGAGTAGGTGCTGCTTGGACCTCCTAGTCCCACACTAGCGTGGGTGCCGAAATTTCTTGTTGAACTTCAACAAAGGAGGTACGTGGATCTATTTTTGTAACAACGGAAAATTTTCTTTTCTTTCTAGCATAAAGAGGATTGAAATTAAAACTTCCATCGTTGCCCAAGGTTTTTCAGCTTTGGAGTACTATAGATAAACACATGGTCACTCGAGTTTGACCTAGAGGAGGAAATCTCATTAGTAACATTCCTTCATGTAAGGTTTCCCTACTTGCACCTTAACCTATAGGATGCTAAGACATTTGAAAACAAATACAACAAGCTTGGGAGATCTTTGGATAACACAAAGAAAATATAAGTTTGTACACATCACTTAAGTTTATACTAAAGTAAGCCTTAAGAAAGGTCACTCAGAAGAAATAGAGCAATGGATAAATAAATGCAATCATGTGTAGCATTTAGGTTATGAACAATTCCGATTTAAATTCAACCATTGTCATGAATAAAAACATTTCATCAAACATTCCCTAAATAAATCATACTTCAATCCCTCCAAACCTGACAAAGAAAGAATACTTTGAAATAGTTTCTATAATAGCAAAAGGTTAGATACACTTCAATCCAAAAATGAAGGAATAGTAGGTCCTAACCAAAATAAATTTACAACTTTATAATATGTGTGAGAGGAAGAAGTCAACAACAAGGTAAGAATATCACTTATTTCAACAAATAGAGTGGAAAACCATGAGAAGAAGAGACTAGATGAAAACAATAAATAAAAAAACACACCAACATGAGGATCAAAGAGAAGCCACTCACTAATGCAACTTAGGGAACTTAAAAAGAATATCCAAGACACAATATAGGAACATTCATGACCAATTAATCTATCAAGTCTAACAATGGTTATAGAAGCATCATCCACCCCACAAGTAATCTCCACATAAAAAGGGCATTGAACATAATCACAATCATGCTGACAAAGTAGATGGCTCCATTGCAATCAATAGATTACTTTGCAAGCATTCCTCTAGATTTACAAGCATAACCTTAAAGTTGGATTGAGTATGTCTTTCCCATAAGGGGTAGGAAATAATAAAAAAAGTAAAGGGCATTATGAAGAAACAAGTTATAAGATACATAGTTATGGGTTTAAATGATCCACATTGAGTTTATCATCGTTGAACATGGAAAATGAATTAAAGATACTCCAAACCCGATTTAAAATGTATGTATTTTTTATATTGTTATGTAATCAATTTGCATGTCAATACTCTTAGAGTCTTGGTAGAGAAAAAAAGTTTGCTGGTAAAAATTATGTAACATCACTAATGGAGAGAATTACCACCACTTTAAAATAGAATTTTGAAATGCTATTGGACAGTGTATATCAATAGTATGATTAAAGTTACATTAGTTTACTCTCTTTCAAAATATATATATATATATATTACACAGTAAACTTGAAACAAAAATTATCTCATAAAAAAATATCCATGATACAAAGTACATACATTATACATGATAAGAAAAATAATCTACACCATCATTTAAAAGTTATCCTTCTTCGATCGCTATTAAATCTCAATATATTAGCATTCAATTTCTTTGATTTTCGCCAGCCTTTCACATTCAATCATTTTGCGTGACTGTTGAAGAAAGATACGCTGATCTCCGACCAAATCCTACTTCCCACCTGCTAGTTTTTCTTGTTGGCCGCCATCGTTTGCCATTTTATTTGTAAATTTGAATTGTAAAGACGGTCGCTTCATTGCCATGTCATGTCGGCTCCTTTCGTTTCGGAAAGTTTTATGATTGCCACGTAGCCAAACGTGCCCACGAATAAAAAATATCGCAGACGTCCACATATTATCTCCTGTCCCTTTGAAAAAAAATCAACTTGAGTATGCTAACAATTAAAATATTATATTCAAGGGGATGGTAAACACTTTTTTTTGGGCACCTCCTATGCTTTGGGTTATTTTGGAGTTTTCTATGGAGGTGGAGGAATTTCCGAGATAACTAAAAGTGGCTGGAATATGTGTCCCATGATCTCGGTCTTATTTTATTTACATAGAATATCAACGAGGGGTTGTTACAGACTTGTGATGATGTGGTGGCATCTCTATTATCTGAGGACATGAAGTGAAGGAACATGGAAGGATCAACAAGACATGCTCTTTCAGTGAGAGGTTAACAAATGGATAGTGGTAAAGGTAAATTTTCCAAATAAACATTTATGTCTCCTACTAAGTTGACAAAAAAAAATTCTAGAAATGTAGTAAAGAAAACATTATAAAAGAAATTGCAAGTGAAAGATTGTTGAAGAAAACATATGATTTTAGGAGTAGTTAATTGAAGGAAAAAATTCTTCAAATGAGGAGGAGATGTGTATTTATCTTTAAAAAGTACATAAATCATGAAACAGAGTTGATTGAATTAGGAGCATCCTATCATATGAGACCCCACAAGAAGTGGTTTTGCAAGTATGAAGAGGGGATGTCTACATGGAGGACAACTATGATAATTAGTCAAGTTCAAGTTCAACTAGTCTGGAAGGACAATCAAGCTATAACATTTCTATGGGGTACTGCACATTCAAAGTTTGGCTAGAAACCTGATATTTGTCATTTGAATGGGTCATGGAGGTCTAGATATTATATTCAAGAAGGATTCACGCAAAATGGTACTTCATGAAGTAATGGTAATGGTGAGAGTTTTTTGGATTTGGAAATTATGTAAGCTTTTGAGGAATAACAATTTAATTGGATGCAATAGTTCATTCATCTCTAAAACTGATGGGCCAATCTCTTGTTTGGTTAATGAGACCCTGTTATAGCATTAGAGAATGGAACAAATTGGAGAAAAAAGACTTCAAACTATGCAAAGTAAATGTACAGTTGAAGGTTTCCTTGGTAACTCTTTGGAAGTTAATTTCTATAAACATTGTGTTTATGGAAAAAAAATCATATTAAAATTTCATATAGTGCTACAAGGGAAAAAGGATTTTTGGAGTTAATTAGGCGACTCCATAGATTATGCATCCTTCATTGATTATTTCTCCAATATGAAATGGTTATATTTCCCAAAGAAGAAATTATAGGCTTTTGAGAAGTTTCAGAAGTTCAAATCACTTATGGAGAACTAAACGAATAGGAAGATAAAAGTGCTGATAATTGACAATGGATGTGAATTCTATGGTAAATAATTTGAGCAATTTTGCAAATAGCATGGGATAAAATTCCATATCACTAATCCATAAAATCCTCAGTATGGGTTCATTTATGGCATGTAGTTTGGTGATTTGTTTCTTTATGGCATGGAGGTCGATGATTTGTTTCTTGTTTATGGGTATTCAAGAGGGCGGACAAGAGAAAATATATATGGTTGTTGGTTTCCCCCAAGCTAGCAGTAGCAGTGTTTGAATCATGTTTTTGATGGTGGAAATGAATTCAGCACCACCAAAACCTCGAAGGCACCCAAAATCTTGAAATTTGATAGCTATAACCTAGATTTACAAAAATCCCTACATGATTTTATTAAAATCTTACCAAATTTTCTATAATTTTCGGGGAAAAAAACAGGCTAATTAAAACACGACATAAAATTTATATTATGTTCAACGATAGAATCTTTAACCCACGTTGCATGGTGTAATGTCATTTATTTAGCATTAAATGACTTTGCTTCATATTTGTGTTGGTAGTATTTCTCGTATATTTCCATAGGTGAGGAACTTAGTTGACATGATGTTTATTTTGCTAGTCTCATCCAAAACTCGTTTCCTACTTTTTATTTTATCAAATGTGTTGCGATATATATAAGGTTGGTATTTAAGTTTGTACCAACTTTGGAAATTGAAAATAAAAATGTCAGATATCTTATCTAAATATGTTGTGAATAATATAATTAGACAAAATATAATTAAAAAAATTAACTTTCATGTTACTTTAGTTTTTTTTTTTTTGAAATAGTTAGTTTTAATTTAATTTAAGATGTAAATTTTTTTGTTTGTTTGTCAAGTTGTCTATGATTCTCCAAGCTTGACCTGTGGCTTGAGGAGCCGCGACCCAAGGGCATCTAATCTGTCAAAGTCACCCGAGGATCGCACCTTTTACTGACTGGATTTTTTAGCATATCTCCTCCCCCTAACACTCGGCTCAACCACCCCTTGAGGTTTGATCTTGGGTCGCCTCGCTGACGATGCCCATCCTCAACTGGTTGTTCTAGTGAGACTTGACATTTAAGATGTGAATTTACTTTCAAATTCCAATCTTAATATTTAATATTGAATAATAAATATATAATATTAAATATTTTAATTTATTGAAAATATTATTTCAGTGAATTTTAATTATTTAAATTATTATAAATAAAATGAAATAATAATAAAAAATTAAGATTTATTTATAACATTGAATATATATATATATATATATATATATAAAAGATACAAATAAAAGTTATGTGGTGGCAATGTGCAAAAAAAAATAAGGGCAGTGGAATTGCCACAATTTTTTGTAAAATTCTTAAATAAGGGTCTCAATTAAGCTTATTCATGGTTTGGAACATGTTTTAAAAGTGTATCCAATTCAAAGGTAGCACCATAGAAAGAGTAGCAATTTTTCAAAAGTCAACACTCTTTCCCAAACCTTTCTTTAAAATGTATATTAAAAAATAAATGCATAACAATGTGCAATTATATAAATATATATATATAAATATAAATATATATATATATATATATATATATAAACCATGGGCATTACATCAATGACTCATTATCTAATTTTTTCCTATATGGAAAAAAATACCAAAAATTTAAATTGGAGTATTTTCCAAAACGAAAAAGAGGATCACCACCTAGATCACCGATTTTATTACACGACTATCATGGCAAAGGTTGTGGATCAAGATATTTAATGCCATATGCACTCCAAGAAAGAGAAATGAAAGTCATTGCATCATCATAGGAGAAGCAACGATGTTATTCCTTATCAAATTTATTTCTTCCCAACCAAAGTTGTTGAAAATTCATAGAGGAGCAAGGAGAAAACAGAAAGAAAGTGATAGGAAGGAATTTGTAGGTTTTAACCCTATACATAAGTCATCTACAAACGAATTCTTAGAAACATAAAATAAACAATAGCGAGAGCATAAAACATAAAACATATATACACATAGATTTTTCCCCAGGATCCCAAATCGGGACTACGAACTTGATTTTTCAGTATTTTAATTTTAGTGTTACAACACATATATATACATGTTGAAGCATTCATAAAACCCAATCCATTAACCCTGGATTAGAACATAAATTTAGTTCCCTTGACTGGATATAAAAAATACTAGGGGCTGAAAACCATCATGCCCCAAAACCATGTGCAAACTCATGCGCAAAACCATAGGCGAGTCTGCCCACCTAAAATAGGGTCCAAATTTTTTTTTCACGAGGCATTGCCCTGGAACCCACGCAGGGGGCTAACCACCTCCTGTGAACCCCTCGACAGGGGGGATGTCACCCCCCAATGTGCTTGGAGAAACGAATAGGGAGGGGCTAATGCCCCTCCTGTGACTCCCCCGTGCGTGTGACTATTCGTGGAAATAATATAACACACATCCAACAAAAATGACAAAATTAATAGATGGAGAAAAGTCACTTTCACTCAAGCAAGAGGGATTCCCCATGGCCTTGTATGAGGAGGCCATGGAAGCAAGGGCAAGGTCAAGGTCAATCTGCCAAGTCTATGAGGTTGTGGAAGCAAGGGAAAGGTAATGCTACCAAGCATATGAAGCCATGGAAGCAAGAGGAAGGTCAAGTTTCCAAGCCCCTAAATAATGACAGAGAATAGAGCTAATAGAGTTAAAGGTGAACCTAAAAATAGACCCCACCAAGGATACAAAGTTTAGAAGGATAAAAGAGAAAGGATGAGTTGCAAGAGGAAATTGTGGTAGGATTATCAGAGGGAACTTCCCAGGTCGATACTCGCCATGTCCAACAAGCAATCCAATATGAATCCATCTAGAATCATCGTGTCTTTTAGCACCAAGGTTAAATCACCCACAAATTATTCACAGGCCCACAAGATTATACACGGTATATTTCCCAAGGTGTATATGCGAGCATGGAGAGAAATAGAAAGTCATTTCTCATGTTGGAAATACTGGGGGGGGTGAATCAATATTTATTTTCAATTGTTATTTTTACCAGTTAGATCACTTATATTTAGAACACAAAATGAACAATAAGAATAAACATTTTTTTTAATATCTTCTTTACAATAAATCCAATACAATAGAATAAGGCTCCAACCCTAGATGAAGACACCAATTTTCAATCTTTCCAAGCGCCAACATGTACTTTTCCAAGCACCGAATTGGACTTCACGAGGCTCTGACATCTAGGGAAACGACCCTATCTTCCAGGGCTCCAACCCTATCTCTGGTACAAGCTCTGATCTGGTTTCTTGAGGAATCCTATCCTCTAGGGATCCAACCCCATCTTCCAAGGCACCAACCTTGTCTCTATGAAGCTCCAAACTCCTCCTTCAATTCATCAAGATATATTGGTTATTCTTCACGGGTCCCAATGTCTTCTTCAATGAGCCCTGTCAATCTTCAGCAATGCGTTCAGTTAGTATCCACGTCACTTCATTAATGAAAACCTTGTTCTTCACATGAAGATGTCTCCACAACTCTTCAGGAACCCAAACAAAATATCCAAGGTCACCTCATGAGGACTTCCAATGATGCTTCATGGGTGTCTCCAAGATCAGCTTCAAAAAGTGTCTTCAATAATACTTCCAAGTTGTCTTCAATATGTTGCCCCAAGAATTATCCAAGACAATGAAGGCTTCTCCAAGGTATGTTCCAAGTCTTCAAGAACACATCACAAGTCAAAAATTTGTTGCTAGTATTCACAGGTCAACAGGTCTTCACAAGTCTTCACAAGCCAACAAGTCTTCACAACTTCTGCATACTAGACTTCAACTAGTTTGCTAGATTCTCAAGACTCTCTTCAAAGATAAATCTACAAAGTATTCTCCAATATGCCTTTAATAATGTTCAAAGGGAATTCAAGAAGGTCTTCGTAATATAATCCACTGTCTCATATAATTTATGAAAGATTCTATAGTTGAAGGGTCTTATCACAAGTCTGAGAAGAACCGAGGATCAAAGCCTCACTTTGTTGGTGACTATCCCTACTTTGAATCTCTACAGGTTAAGGATGTTGCCACATGTGTATCTACCCACACACAGGTTAGCTCAAGCTACCTTATCAAATAATCCAAGGTATAGTCTAGTAGTCCAAGCCTTATACAAGAGAGTTGTAATGATGATCTCTAAAGTTGAATGTTCACTGCATGTCATAAATTTGTTGCAGATTTAGGTGAGATTATTGATCATTGTTTTGAATTGATATTAGTCTGAACCACCACAAAGCCTTCAAAGGATGATAGGTCTAGGTTATAAGGACTGAGGTGAGATGCTAACCAAGCTCCCTCTTCACACAAGTCCAAGGGTATATATGTGGGGGGTTGTCCAAAGTGACTGTTTGAAAGAACCACAAGACCCAGATCTGAGTTTATGAGATAAGACTTCAAGCCTTACAATTTTCAGCACCAAGCTTCTACAAGTTCAGATTCGAGGGTCAATAATCAATCTATCTTCAAATTTGACTTTAGCTCCAAGTCCTCCAACAATCCTACCACTTCCTGCACCCTTACTTCACCTCCAACCCTCTTCCCAAACTACGTCCTCCTTTCAAACACTTCCAGACCTCCTATTTGTTGTATTAGGCTTACTACCAACCTCCAAACACATTCACGACCTCTCTATTCATAGGTTATAAGGACTACGAACTCCTTAGCAACCTGATGGCCTAATTGTGCACACAATTTCGGTTTCCTGTAGCTCATGTTTTAGGCCTGCGACCTACCTTTAATAGAATTTCCCAAACACATAAATATTCCTTGTCCTCCACAACCTTCTTGTTGTCCTATGTTTTTATCTCTAAAATGATCGCCGAGAAATGATGCCAAATGTTAGGTCCCTATATTACTAGTATAGTCCCTTATTATTGTTAGTGTAACCCCCTTATTGTTATTATTGTACCCTTGTAACCCCCATTTTGTTATTATTGTGCCCTTAAATTATTATTGTTAGGTCGGCTAGGATTACATTGTGGCCCACTAGGATTACATTATGGCCACATGGACTCCTATATATAGAAAGGAAGTTTTGTAAATTGTATCATCCAAGAATTGTTCATTTATGTAATGTATTGGAGGTTGCCCCCTCGAAGTGGCTTATTTCTAAGGCGTTGATATCTTTTTTCTTCTATTTTTGGAGCTGGTTACACAACATTTGGTATCAGAGGCTTTGGATTCTAGGGTTTCGCTGCTCCAAACGGGTCATCGTGGCATTTTCGCTATAACATTTTTTCTACGAAGTTTCAGAAGCTAAAATTTTTAGGGTGCGAAGCTGAAATCCTGAGGAAGATTGTCTAAAAAATTCAGAGCTTGGTTCGCAATATTTTCGGAGATATCATCTGTGGAAGTTAGGTATTTTTTAAAGCTCCTAAACAGGTCATCGTGGAATTTTCGCTATAAAGTTTTTTCTACGATGGTTCAGAATCTGAAATTCATATGGTGCGAAGCTGAAATCCTGAGGAAAGTCGTCAAAAAATTTCAGAGCTTGGTTCGCAATATTTTGGAGATATGATCTGTGGAAGGTAGTGCTTTTTCAGGCTCCTGAATTTCATCTCAAAGAGGTGATCGTGGGAAAAGTTCAATAACTCTCTCTCTGAGCAGTGGATTTGAGTGCCGTAAAAATTGGTTGCAAGTACACGGACTGTAGTTTCTTGGCTATCAATTTTAAAGACAAAGGACGAAACAGGGACACGTGGAAAGTCCTACAAGTTTTCTCTACTGAATTAGTCCAAAATTAGGTCATTGTGGGAGATTGGACACAACTTTGTCTTGGGGAATCCAAATTAGATCAGACCTATAGCATTTGAAAGAAGCTTCATAGGGCTACTACAGGGCTGAATTTCAGATATTGAAGATTTTCAATTACAGAGATAATTCAATTTCAATATCGAGCTCCTCAAAGCAAGTAAAAGGTGTGTATTTTTTTCCGAATTGCATAAGTCTTGTTTGAAGAATCAAGTTGAATTGATTCCAAGGGAATATTGTAGGATAGGTATCAATATTGGATTCTAAAATGGCACCTAAAAAGAATTCAACACCCATTAAGCCTTCAGAAGGCTCTACCATGACTCATGAAGATGAAGAATTGCAACATGATCTATCAAAATTACAAGAGAAAGTGCAACAAATTTCACTCTCGCAAAGAGCAACAAAAATGAAATGGAAGTTTTGAAGAAAGGCGTGGAAGTGAAGATGGACGGTTTGAAGAAAGGCATGGAAGCTAAGATGGATGGCGTGGAAGTGAAGATGGACGGTTTGAAGAAAGGCGTGGAAGCTAAGATGGATGGCATGGAAGCTAAGATGGACGGCGTGGAAGCTAAGATGGATGGAATGGAAGCTGGCATGGAAGCTAAGATGGATGATCTAAAATCAAAAATTGAAGATTTGAAAAAGTTGATACAAGAAATGTTTCCTAATGGTGAAAAGATAGTAGAAGAACCTCATGATGAGAACAAAATAAATGTTAATCGTGATTTCATAAACTCTAATGTTGGCGGGAAGAACCACCATATTCCAAAAAAGGATATGAGGAAGTTTGATGGAAAGGATCCTGTAACATGGATACTACAGATGGAGCAATATTTTGATCTCCATAATGTGCAAAACACACAAAAGGTACGCATTGCAACTTTGCATTTAGAACAAAATACATTTGTATGGTATCGATGGCTTTGCTCCCGTAAAAAAATTGTCACTTGGTCAATTTTTACGGAGGAAATGATAGCACATTATGAGGATACAAAGAGCAACACCTTCTTTAGAAAATTGATAAATCTCAAGAAAAAGGGTTTATTGGGGCAGCACATTGAGGACTTCCAAAAATTGAATATAAGGGTAACTGATATTCCAGAGGAACACAGGATTGATATCTTCATAGGCACTTTAAAGGATAACATTCAACATGAAGTTCACATTCTGGAACCTGATTCATTGGAGAAGGCATTTAGGTTGGCAAGAAAAGTTGAATGTAAAATTATGGCGACAAGGAAGCCTACCACTCAATTCTATAAAGAAGGAAGTGTTGCTACGCCTAGATTTCCACAACCTACAAGGTTGACACCACAACAATTGGAAGAAAAAAGAGCAAAAGGGCTTTGCTACGGTTGTGATAGCAAATACACTAAAGGTCATAAGTGTGCTGAGAAGAAATTATTTTACATAGATTGTGAAGAGGAAGAAGAAAATGAACAAGAAGGGGATATACACCAGGAACCAGCCCTAGAAGAGGAAGAAATGAATCCGACCATATCGTGTAATGCACTGGCAGGAATTACCACTCCTCAAACTCTCAAGATAGAAGGACATATCAAGAAGAAAAAGGTAATAGTGTTGATTGATTCGGGTAGCACCCATAATTTTATTCATTGTAAGGTAGCCAAGGAATTAAATTGTTTCCTATAACCAGCACCAGAATGTCAAGTGATGGTTGCAAATGGAGGAACTATAAATTGCTCTGGAAAATGCCATAATATCAAGCTAACCATGGGGGAATATGTTTTGACTATTCCAATGCTTTCCATTCCTATGGGAGGTGTTGATGTTGTACTAGGAGTACAATGGTTACAATCTTTGGGGACGGTAGCTTTTAATTTTCAAGAAATTTTCTTGAAATTTTTTTCAGAAGGAAAGGAAGTCGAATTACGGGGTATTGAAGGAAAGCCAGGAAGGATAATAAGCTCTAATGTCATGACAAAGCTTCTAAAGAAAGAACAACGAGGCGTAATTGCACAATTATGCTCACTAGAAGTTCCGACATCAAAATCATCTATTTCTGCGGATCTCCAACAAGTCTTGGACAATCATTCCAAGGTGTTTGAAACTCCCAAAGGACTCCCACCTATTCGTGATCATGATCATGCTATTCATTGGATTCCAGGAAGTGTTCCTCCAAACATCAGGCCTTATAGATATCCTTACGTCCAAAAGAGCGAAATTGAACGTATGATTGCAGAAATGTTAGAGGCGGGTATAATTCAGCCTAGTCAAAGTTCTTTCTCTGCTCCTGTAGTATTGGTACACAAGAAGGATGGATCATGGCGAATGTGTCCGGATTATAGGGAGCTCAATAAGCTCACCATTAAAGATAAATTTCCCATTCCTGTGATTGATGAATTATTGGATGAATTACATGGAGCAATTTATTTTACCAAGTTGGATCTTCATTCGGGATATCATCAAATTAGAATGAAGTCTGAAGATATTCCAAAAACAACATTTCGAACTCATGAGGGTCATTATGAATTTTTGGTCATGCCTTTTGGCCTTACCAATGCACCTTCTACATTTCAAGGGTTGATGAATTCCATTTTCAAACCCTTCCTTAGAAAATTTGTGCTAGTATTTTTTGATGATATACTAATCTACGGCAGGTCTTGGAAGGATCATGTTGAACATGTTGACAGGGTGCTCAAACTATTGCAGGAGAAACAATTATATGCAAAAAAATCCAAATGTTTCTTTGGAGTACGAGAGGTGGAATATCTGGGTCATATTGTATCTCACGAGGGTGTTAAAGTAGACCCTAAAAAAATTAAAGCCATTAAGGAATGGAAAGTCCCCACAACCATAAAGCAGTTGCGAGGATTTCTTGGGTTAACAGGGTATTATCACAAGTTTATTAATAATTATGGGAGAATAGCGGCACCTCTAACAACATTATTGAAGAAAGATGCATTTTCATGGACTCCTGAAGCAACTAAGGCCTTTGAACATCTTAAAGAGGCAATGTGCCTAACACCGGTCTTAGCTACGCCAGACTTCACAAAAACCTTTATTGTGGAATGTGATGCCTTAGGAAATGGAATTGGTGTTGTTTTAATGCGGGAAGGAAGACCCATTGCTTTTGAAAGTCGTCCAATCAAAGGAAAGTATTTACAGAAACCTATTTATGAGAAGGAAATGTTAGCAATACTGCGTGCACTAAAGAAATGGCGAACTTACCTAATGGGAAGACACTTCAAGGTAAAAACTGATCATGATAGTCTTAAACACTTTTTGGAACAAAGACTATCTTGAGAAGAGCAGCAAAAATGGGTCACAAAGATGTTGGGTTATGACTTTGAAATAATCTACAAAAAAGGAAAGCTTAATGTTGTTGCAGATGCACTCTCAAGAAAGAATGAAGAGGTGGAAGCATTGCTTTGTGCCATTTCTATTATCCAACCAGATTGGATAACCGAAGCAAGAGATGAATGGAAGAAGGACAAAGATGTGTGGACACTCATTCAAAAGTTGCAGCAAGATCCTAGTACATCTGATACATTTAGTTGGAAAAATGATTCCTTATGGTACAAAGATCACTTATATCTTTGTAAGAATTCCCAACTAAAACAAAAGATTCTTTTGGAATTGCACACTTCTCCTTTAGGAGGACACTAGGGATTTTTAAAAACTTACCACAGGGTGAAGAAAGAATTTTTTTGGGATGGCCTTAAATCTGATATTCAAAAGTTTGTGGCGGAATGTTTGGTTTGCCAGCGGAATAAAGTGGAGACAATTAAGACCCCGGGACTTCTACAACCTTTATCCATTCCAAGTCAACGTTGGGAGGAGATTTCAATGGATTTTATCACAGGTTTACCGAAGTCAGAAGGCAAGAATGTCATCATGGTGGTAGTTGATAGACTTACCAAGTATGCACACTTTTGTGCATTATCTCATCCATTTAAAGCAAGTACAGTTGCTACTACATTTATGGAGAGAATTCAAAAGCTACATGGAAGCCCAAGGGTTATTGTGAGCGACAGAGATCCCATTTTTATTGGAAATTTTTGGACGGAGTTATTTTCTTGTTTGGGTACTCAATTAGCTCATAGCTCATCTTATCATCCTCAGTCTGATGGTCAAACTGAGATAGTAAATAAATGTTTGGAAGGATATCTTCGTTGTTTTGTATCTGATAAACAAACACAATGGGTCAAGTAGTTACCTCTCGCTGAATGGTGGTATAACACTTCCTTCCATACTGCAGCAAAAATGACCCCATTTATGGCACTTTATGGATATCATCCACCATCGATCACATCATCCTTAAGGGAAAATTCGAAGGTTCAAGCAGTGGAAGATCACATCGAGCATCAGCAAGAAGTTCTCCAACTCTTAAAGGATAACCTGAATTTGGCACAAAATCGAATGAAACAACAGGCAGATCAACATCGCAGCGAGAGAAGTTTTGATGTAGAAGATTGGGTATTTTTACGGCTACAACCATACAAACAAATGTCCCTCAAGCAAGCTACGAAGGATAATAAATTATCACCAAAGTACTATGGTCCTTACAAGGTGTTGCAAAAGATTGGTACTATGGCATACAAATTGGAGCTTCCTGCTTCTTCGCGAGTACATCCAGTTTTCCATGTTTCATGCTTAAAGAAGGTTATAGGTGAAAATATTCCGGTTCAAACAATATTGCCAGAACTTGATGAGGAAGGAAAAATCATATTGGAACCGGAAGCGGTCACGGAAACAAGAACTCGACAACTACGGAATCGATCAATTTCAAAATATCTCATCAAGTGGAAGAACTTACCCACTGAAGATTCTACATGGGAGGATGAGAATTTTATACAAAAGCACCCAGAGCTACTCAAGCGTTGAGGACAACACTTTTTTTGAAGGAGAGGGGCATGTTAGGTCCCTATATTGCTAGTATAGTCCCTTATTGTTGTTAGTGTAACCCCCTTATTGTTATTATTGTACCCTTGTAACCCCCATTTTGTTATTATTGTGCCCTTAAATTATTATTGTTAGGTCGGCTAGGATTACGTTGTGGCCCACTAGGATTACATTATGGCCCCATGGACTCCTATATATAGAAAGGAGGTTTTGTAAATTGTATCATCCAAGAATTGTTCATTTATGTAATGTATTGGAGGTTGCCCCCTCGAAGTGGCTTATTTCTAAGGCGTTGATATATTTTTTCTTCTATTTTTGGAGCTGGTTACACAACACCAAAATCAAGTTTCTATCCTCATATTTATACACATTTTTCGATTAAGGTGAAGAGACATGTCACTTGGTGGGAGGGCGACATGAGTAGGCTAGCACAGGTTGGCTCAAGGACAAAATTGTTTCCTTAACTTGAAAAATTCATATCTCCCAAACCGCTTGGAGTTCCCCGCCAAGTAAGAGCTCGTTATAAATATAAAATTATGCTCTAAAATGTGGTGTAGGCGTCATAGTGAAATTCTACATCTAAGGTAGTAAACAATATTTTTTAATGTGACTAGTCATTTATTAGTGCAAAATTGGAGGTAGGAAATGTAGAATTCTTCATGGATGGGCTTCCTCTTATTAGGATTCTTCAACATAGGCTCATGATGCCATCCATGTCATCATGTCATCAAGTGTTATTTATTTCATGTCCCTAGACATTGTCCACATCATCAATTGGTCCTTCGTCAACCATGTCATCTTGACATCATGCTAGATCCATTCTTCTTCATCGAGAGTAAGCACATCATCATTAATGGCATCCTTATTAACCAACAGGCATGACATCGTCATGTGGAACCAGGCATATCAAGAATATTGACATCTAATTCAATGTCATATTGACATCAATGACAACCTTAGACCAACAATCTCCCCCTTTGTCATTGATGGCAATACTCTTTCCCTTCCAACATTTTATCCCTCTTTAACATCAATGGCGAACGGGGTACCCAAGAACTCCCCCTATCATCCTGCTTCATGCTGCTCCCCCTGTCATGGTGCTCTTCCTGGAAATGTGTTTCATGATAGATGTGTTTACATTTATTCATGTGATGAACCATCTCTCCTTGTCTACACAAATTCCTTTAGCTCATGAAGGATTTCTCGCCTTGTGTGATCAAGTAGAAGGCATCATCATAATATCATGTTTTTCTTCAATGGAGTTACTTCCGAGAGATTGTTTATCAAGATTGTCCATGTGTAACTCATCAAGGATTTCATAGGGCCCACTCACGGATCACTTTCTGCAAGAATAATCAAGAAACACAAAGCTTCCCCTAACTGTATGCATGGTCTCCTTTTAGGCAGAGTCTCGTCATCAAATACCTGGAATATTGAGGATGACTTTATCAAGTCAACAACATGTGTTGTTGGTTGGAGTGTTCAAGAGACTTTCGGATTCAACTTGCTTCCTTCTCCATACTTGTGTAAATTTTTTCTTTGGCGTGGTTATAGCTTGTGTACAGGCACAATTCAAGTTACAATTACGTGCCATATGTCAAATGTTATGGAAATTGAAGCACTCTATCTTGCTCATGAATAAGAAATCATGACTTCTTCTTGAAAAATTTCTTCTAGGAGATTGACGGGGACCATTATAATTGTCTTTGTGATATGCCCTACAATATTTTTCCATGTGCCCAAAGTTTGTACAAGAATAGCAATAACCAAAAAATATACTTTGGTACCTGGGAGATGGAGTTTTCCTTGATGTACTTTTGAAGTATTTTTTCCTTGAGATTCTTTGATGATATTCATTGCCTTTTGTATTCTTGACACCATCTACAAGTCTCCTTGGAGTAGAATTTATTCCATTATGCTATCAGTAATCATCGATTTCCAGACTTCAACACCTTGAGTCTTTAAGAAATTCCCCATTATTTCTTCCCATATATCAAAGTTTCCATTGAATAATGGAGCCTTCACAAATTGATTGACTTCAATTTCGATGGTTGAGGAAGACATGTCTTTAGGAGGATTGGAGAATTTCTTCCTTGGCTTCGCCATTTGTGTTCTAATGATCAACCTTCAAGTTGTTAGGCTTTGAGTGAAGGCATTGGCTTTGATACCAATTGTTGGAAATACTGAGAGGGTGGTGAATCAATATTTCTTTTCAATTATTATTTTTACCATTTAGATCACCTATATTTAAACACAAAATGAACAATACGAATAAATAATTTTATTAATCTCTTCTTTACAATAAATCTAATACAATAGTATAGGGCTCCAACCCTGGATTAAGACACCACTATTCAATCCTTTCAGGCACCAACTTGTACTTTTCCAAGAAACTACTTGGAATTCATGAGGCTCTGACCTCTAGGGCACCAACCCTATCTTCCAAGGCTCCAACCTTGTAACTTTGAGGCTCCAACCTCTAGGGCTCCAACCCTATCTCTTGTACAGGCTCCGACCTGGTTTCTTGAGGACTCCTATCCTCTAGGGCTCCAACCCTATATTCCAAGGCACCAACCTTGTCTCTATGAGGCTCCAACCTCCTACTTCAATTCATAAAGATATATTTGGTTATTCTTCACGAATCCCAATGTCTTCTTCAACGAGCCTTGTCAATATTCAGTTATGCCTTCACTTAGTCTCCACGTCACTTCATCAATGAAAAACTTGTTCTTCACATGAAGGTGTCTCCACAACTCTTCATGGAACCCAAACAAAATCTACAAGGTCACCTCATGAGGACTTCTAATGATGCTTCATGATCTTCCAAGGGTGTCTCCAAGATCAACTTCAACAGTCTCTTCAATAATACTTCCAAGTTGTCTTCAATAAGTTGCCCCAAGAATTCTCCAAGATAATGAAGGCTTCTCCAAGGTATGTTCCAATTATTTAAGAACACTTCACAAGTCAACAAGCCTTTTCTAGTCTTCACAGGTCAACATTTCTTCTCAAGTCTTCACAAGCCAAGAAGTCTTCACAACTTCTGCATACTAGACTTCAACTACTTTGCTAGATTCTCAAGACTATCCTCAAAGATAAATCTACAAAGTCTTCACCAATATGCCTTTATAATGTTCAAAGGGACTTCAAGAAGGTATTTGTAATATAATACATTGTCTCATATAACTTATGAAAGCTGTTATAGGTGAAGGGTCTTATCACAAGTCTAAGAAGAATCGAGGACCAAGGCCGCACTTTATTGGTGATTGTCCCTACTTTGAATCTCCACAGTTTAAGGATTTTTCCACATGTGTATCTACCCACACATAGGTCATCTCAAGCTACTTTATCAAGTAATCCAAGGTATAGTATAGTAGTCCAAGCCTTTACAAGAGAGTTGTAATGATGATCTCCAAAGTTTAATTTTCACTGCCTATCATAAATTTGGTGCAATCTGAGATGAGATTATTGATCTCTGTTTTGAAGTGCTAGTAGTCCGAGCCACCAAAAAGCCTTCAAGGATGACAAGTATGAGTTCTAAGGACTGAGGTGAGATGCTAACAGAGCTCCTTGTTCACACAGGTCCAAGGGTATATATGTGGGGGACTGTCCAAAGTGACTGTTTAAAAGAACCACAAGACCCAAATCTGAGTTTATGAGATAAGCCTTCAATCCTTACTGTTTGCAACTCCAGGCTTCTACAAGTTCAGATTCAAGGGTCAATAATCAATTTATCTTCAAAGTTGACTGTAGCTGTGATTCCTCCAACAATCTTATCACTTTCTGCACCCTTACTTCACCTCCAACCCTCTTCCCAAACTACGTCCTCCTTTCAAACACTTCTAGGCCTCCTTTTTGTTGTATTAGGCTTACTACCAACCTCCAAACACATTCACGACCTCCCTAATAATGGGTTATAAGGACTATCACCTCCTTGAAAACCTTACGGCCTAATAGTGCACACAATTTCGGTTTCTTGTAGCTGATGTTTTAGGCCTATGGCCTACCTTTAATAGAATTTGCCCAACACAGAAATATTCCTTGTCCTCCACGACCTCCTTGTTGTCTTGTGTTTTTATCTCTAAAATTATTACTGAAAAATGATGCCAAAATGAAGTTTCTATCCTCATATTTATACACATTTTTCGTTTAAGGTGAAGAGAAATGTCACTTGGTGGGAGGTCGACATGTAGGCTAGCACAGGTTGGCTCAAGGAAGAAATTATTTCCTTAACTTGAAAAATTCATATATCCCAAACCGCTTGGAATTTCCAGCCAAGTAAGATCTCGTTAGAAAGCTAAAATTATGCTCTAAAAGGTGGTGTAGGCGTCATAGTGAAATTTTTCATATAAGGTAGTAAAAAATATTTTTTAATGTGATTGGTCATTTATTGGTGCAAAATTAGAGGTAGGAAATGTAGACTTCTTCATGGATGAGCTTCCTCTTATTAGGCTTCTTCATCATAGGCTCATGATGTCATCCATGTCATCATGCCATCAAGTGTTCTCCATGTCATGTCCTTAGACATTTTCCACATCATCAAATGGTCCTCCATCAACCATGTCATCTTGACATCATGCTGGATCCAATATTCTTCATAAAGTGTAAGCACACCATCATTAGGAATCCTTATTAACTAAGAGGAATGAAATTATCATATGGAATCGGGAATCTCAAGAATATTGACATCTCAGTCAATATTATATTGACATCAATGACAACCTTAGACCAACATCTCATGCAGTCTACAACTTGAAAGGTTACATCATACTTATTACAGTGCAGCGAACCGTTGGTAAAGACTAGGAACAACAACAATAGAGGTGTAGACCAGGAAAGGAAGAGAGTTGCAACGTGTTTTTGGTATTCACACTAAGTGTTTGAAAAATCAATTGTATAACAACTAAAGTACCAATTCCTGTCTTTGCAGTATTTTTACAGGACCTATGATGGACTTAGACATGGACGTCAACCAATTCCTTGAAATCCTGTCAGAGCCCCCAACTTCGCCTGAACCTGCAATAATAGTGGTTGAGGGTCAAGGGGTACAACTTGGAACTAGCGTCCATGAAAAAACCATGGAGTCAGATTTCTCATTCTGGATGCCTAAGTAAAACAAATGTTGCATAAAATGGAATTTTTGGAAACTCAAAACAACAAGCTCCGTTTAGAAATACACACCCTCTCTACCAGAGTTTCGAAGGTGGAAGGGGATAATGTATCCCTTAAGAAGATATTACATGAAATAAAAGAGAAGGAAAATCTCCATCCTCCAAATGATACGTTGCATGCAGAAATTCTCGACCTTAAAAGCAAGCAGGAAGAAATATGATTCCAACGGGCCACCTTCAAACAAGAAATTGAGACACACATCAATTCTTGGGCACAGGTGGTTCGGGTGAAGGATAAAAATCCTACCCCTCTTGCAACAATTGAGGAGGTGGTGCAAGAAAAACTTATGGAAGAACACACCAGACACGCGAGATAATTGAATCTCAAGGTGAGAGGTCTCCCCTTACCTCACCCCTCTTCGGATCCTATGGAAGTGGGACTAGGTTCCTTCGGGATACCCTTAGCCTCCCCGATATAGCTTTGGACAGAGCATGGCTGGGCTACAACTCCACTCTCTTCCTCAGGTTTTAGACTGCATCTAATCGACTCCATGCCCTTAGGGCTAAGCATCAGTTTTTTTCTCTTCCCAGCAGGATTTTCTTGGATGAGGACCTCACTCAAGCACACGTTGTAGAACTTAAACAATCCAAAGAACAAGTTATGGCAACACGACAGACAGGGACATGGGGAATTATCAGGAATCTTTGGGCAGACATTCAAGACTCCTTCCCACCTGGGTGGGAAACCCGAACTTGAGGTTCCAAATGACAGGCCCGTTTGGGGAGACGACATGGTACAGACATTTCTATCTATTGTTGAAATGGAAATGGATCTTTTTGGTCATTGTCGAGACTCTTGTATGACGCTCTCGATTCAGTGGATATCCTCTTCGTGACTGAGACTCATGCGAGCCTTGTTCGACCTCTTCCATATATTGTAGGTTACCATTGGTTCTCATTTTGCAGGTAGGAGACGAGGATCTCAAGAGGGGTTAGCGGATCAGGTGGAGTTGCTTGTTTGGCTAGTGACTCACTCCAGAACAGGGTATCTTTTGTAGCCAAAGATGAGTTTTCCAGGTTTATGTAGATTTGGATTAGAGTCTCCAGCCTCTTCTCAATTGTAATGTCATAGTGAGACCATATTTCTTTGTCTTTGCAATTAATAATTGAGAAAAAAAGTGCAAGTCATAATCCTAAACTTCTTTTTGCATTTTCCCATATCGAGTTCCTAAGGGTATATCATGTGTTCGTTGTGGATGGTATGATAATTGTTATTACAGCTTCATTTATTGAATTATTAATTTAATTTTGCAATTTTAGCATTATACTTGTATTAAATTATAATAATAAGGAAACATTATACTTGATGTAATATTTAAATTATAATAATAAGGAAACATTATACTTGATGTAATATTAAATTATAATAATAAGGAAACATTGCATAATAGATATTTCACTAGGGTTAATATAATGAAAAATGGTTAATATATGAAACAATGAGCTGACTAGGGATGTACACAATAACAAGAGGGTGTTGGTTGCGGTCATTAATGGTCTTGTCTCAATTATGAAAGAATGAGGGCACAACAGAATACGCAACTATGGCTGCCAACCTTATAAACAAATATAAAAAACCACACACAGTGGCAATCAACTTTGCAGCATGTAAAAACACAGATTTCAATAAAAATACAATACTCTATTTCAACAACAAGCTATAGTCAATTTCCACCACTACAAGGGAGTTGTTGCAACTTTAACAAGGAAACAGGGGAGTTGAAACCACTATAGTAGGGAGTTGCCACCATTATAACAAGGGAGTTGCTACAACATAGTTTCAAAAATGATTAGCTACAATTGAGTTGTGGCAACTGACAACTTTGAAACTAATAAAATACTCTGTGACATCCCATCACAATTGTCTTCGTGAAGTTATAGGAATTTAAATTTTTGGTGGAAAATCACAATATTCATAAGATCAACTATATAAGACTAATTGTGGAGATAAATATTTTGGTGATGACTTTCAATCAATTTTTACATATCATGACATTGTTTGGAACCTCATTATGAGTGGAGGATAAATAAAACAATTATATCTAAAGAAACAACAAAAATTACCGAGAGAACAAATTACAAAATACGTTGCATACCTTCATTTTCACCATAAAATACATGTTGACATAATTTGAGTGTGTGTCTTTTAAGCTGCATTTTACACCATTTAATTAAAAAAATTGCAAATTTCAGAGTTCATTCACTATATAAATGTAACCAACTATGTAATTGTCTCTAATGGAGTGTTAGCTTGATAAAAGAAATGCGCTTTTAGGGTTTTGACATTGTGTCAAATTGGTTGTTGTGCCATCAAATCTTAGATTCTTATCATGGTAACTTTCAAACAAACAAATATTCAAGCTTTCAAAATCTTTCAAATTCAGATAAAACAATAATAAAATTTACACAAGTAGAATTTGAATTTCGAGAATCAACACAACACTGTATTTTCATATTTATAATATGATTAGCTATTGTACACATTAATTTGCATTATTATTAATCAAAGGAGTTACTATTATTTTTATAGCTTGTTAAGCCTAAGTTACCTTAAAGCTTTAGCGTGTTTAGATGCTTTTATACTTAACTCTTTCCGGCTCTTTTAAGTAAACATTGAAGTACAGATTTCGATTTTAACTTCATTTGTTTAGTGATATTAGGTTTTTTTTAATGAAAGTTTTAAGAGGTTATATTTAGATTGGGTTATAAAAAAATATTTTTTAAAATTGGAAATAGAGATTTAAATTCAAAATGGAAATTTATTATTGAAGTACTTAATTTTTTTATATAAATTATATTTGTTAATGAAGACTTGTGTGTAAACACTTCAAATTGGTGGAGTTGTGGATAGAGCTAGTTTGTTGGTGCAAAAATAAAGAATTATTATGGAGGGTTTTGAGGTAAATGGAAGGAAGGAAAATGCAAACAATTATTCATGATGTCAAAATAATAGGAACCAGGCAATCTTTTCAATTGAATAGGTAGCATCTCTAAGCAATATTGAAATAGAAAGGGAGAAAATAGTAAATGTGGAGATAAATAGTTATTTTGTGAACCATGGAAAATTCAATGATGTGAATGTAAACCATCAACTAGATAAATAAGACATGATTAACTATAATGAAGAATAGAGTATATATAGTAACAAGGTAACAACAAAATTTAGGGGTTCAATGCTAAAGCATTTCATCTTATATATTGTGTTTTATATTAATTACAAAACTGTTATTACTTTAATAATTGTACTAGTTTGATTTTTTGTTTGATCCATTTTTTTTGTAAGTTAGGCTAAACTATATTAGATCATAAAAGAAACTTTACATAGGCATTGGGTTGAGATGGCAAGCAGTTCTTAACCAATCCCAGCCTTGGTAGTTTTCAAAATAAAGCGGGTTTGGGGCTGCCTCCTGGGAGAAAACCAACCCCTTAATAGAGTCATACAATCATGTTTTACAAAATATTTCGTAACACATATAAAAACAAAATAGCTGAAGTATGTCCTCAGTTGATAAAAAATATAAATGAACCATACTACAGAGCAGTCATGGTGTTCCTTCATCTTCCTTTGTCGTGGGGTCCTCCTCCTCGATGAGGCATCCATATTCACGTGCAATGGCTTCCTCCTCAGCTATGGGCTTGCGCGGAGGCTTCGGAGGGGCCCCGCGGATGATAGGAGCAACAAGGTAATCTGCATCTAAAAGTCTGGTCTAGACACCATCCGAATCCATGATCCAAATGTTTGTCTCCTCCTCCGTTGTCTCATGAACAGGGAGTGGCTCGGTTTTCCAAGGAGTGGACAGATCAAAGTGCATTATGGTAGATTTTCTCGGGCCTCTTCTGCCCCTAGGCTTCTTCGAAGTCAAGACAATATCTCCCTGGGTGCAATAAAGTGTTTGAGTAGCCTGCCTTTCGTTTCTTCCTAAAGAGGAACCTTCAATGGATTCCAGACGTTGGTCTTGGCCGCGGTGATAGCGCCCCGAGAATGCTCCTCTATGGCTGTCCCTGATGGGATTTTGGCGTTGTCGCGGGGCCATGGAGAGGCTATCAAGCAGAGAGAGGGATGTCAGTAGTGAGACCAGGCCAAGAGCAAGGGGACGCACAACTGGAGTGCGTGTAGCGGGGGGACATGCAACCAGGGGCGCACAACAGGGGGTGCACAACAGGGGTTCTCACCGCAAATGACGCATAGTATGGAGAAGCACATGAGGAGGGGATCTCAGCATGGAATCACACAGCAGGGGGGCTCGCAGCAAGGGGCGCACAGCAAGGAGAATCACGGGGGAGGAGAACACATTAGGAGGGTGCACGATAGGCGGGCTCGCAACAGGGGCGCACAGGAGGGAGGGAAATGGAAGTGGAGGTGCGTGAGGCAAGTTGGACCAATGGCGTGATGGTGAGGGGAATAACAGTGATGGCTCTCGAGACTGGCTGGAGCAGCAATGAGATGGTTGAATGAGGAGATTTTATGCCTTTTGAAGACCTATGGCACGAGCGCAGAGGCGGTGAAGGAAAATCCAAGTGTGACTGCATGTGATACGAAGTGTGGCAAGAGGTCAGGTGTGGCAGAGCGCTGATATAAATGATTAACAATTTGAGTTTCCACATAATGTTATAGCTGGCGTTGCAGTGCGACATCAGCCTAAGCATGGGAGGAACTTTCCTCGCGGGATCTGGATGTGTCACCCGCATCCAGGGAAATTCGATCCTTTTGGAGGAGAGTGAGGCATCTCTTGTGCAGGATTTCATCTTGAATCTAAGAAAAAATTGAGTGGTAGTGTTTTGAGTGGCTATCCACTCCTTTGTTGGCCAGTAGGTCTGCTACGGTGTTTTCCTTTCTTCGCACATGGTGGAATGTAATGGCCTTGTGATGTTGCAACAGTTGTTCCAGATAATTAAGGCATTTGGCTAGCCGCTAGCTGGTGGAGACCTTTATGGAAGAAGAGCCAAGGAGGATGTCAGTGGCCAGTTGGATGATGAGTTGAGAATCTCCTTCCATTTCCAATGGGAAAAAATTAAGCCCAATGGCTATGGAGATACACTGGATAAGCCCCTTTAGTTCCACGTAGTTGTTTCTATCCCACCTCAGGTTTCCGTAGCAGGCATGTAAGGGATTTCTGCTAGAGTCTCTGAAGATGCCTGCAAATCTGGCTTCCCCTGGGTTGCCTTTGGAGGCTCCATTGATGTTGCATTTGAAAAATCCGGCCGAGGGTGGATTCCAGTGTTTAGGAGAGATGATCCTACCTGTGCGCGGGGGGAGTTCTCCATGGGGGGTTCAATAATCATATGAAAATTATTCCAGATGGTGCATTTAGTTGTGGCTGTCAGGAAGTCATCCTTCCCCTAGTGTGCCAAGGCAAGAGTTTCTTCTAAGTTGTTGTGTAGCTTGGCCCAGATCTGCTCTTGATTTAAAGCTGCATATTCAAATATCCTGCTATTTAGTTCTTTCCAGAGGTTCCTTACATTAGGGGAATTTTGAGGTCTAAAATGGGCCTCCTAAGGAATAATAAAATAATATCTAAACCAATAAAATAATATTTATGAATTTTCAATTCACTTTTTGCACTACAATCCATGTAACTATAGTTAAATTCAATTAGAAAGTTGTACCAAAATAAAGTTAATAAAAAAATTGTATTGATGTGACTATAAATAATAATGGGCTTTTCAAGAAAAAGTCATTATCATTGAACAACTAATGCATTTGTCCTTTGTACTTAAATAACTTAAAATAAAATAAAATATAAATTTATAAATTCTTAATTATATTATATGCTATTAATTAAAATTTATATTATTTAAATTGCATAATAACATGTAATTAATATACAATATAAAAATAATATAATATAATATAATAAATGTATAGGGATATGCATTGTTTCTTTCAAGAAATATGAAATGACAATAATATATTTTTATTCAAAAATTGTAAAATTAAATTTATTCTGAATACTTTACTTTGACTTTAAAAGTACTTAGAGCACTACCATGGTTAACCATGAGTTTTTATCCACCATTGAGAATGTGACAAGTAAGTACCTTTAACTCAAGAAATGCCACCTCAACCATTAGGGATCATGTCATCCCCTAAAATGTGATTGGTTCTCAAATTTTGATTGTACATTTTCCTTAGGAGGCCCATTTTAGACCTCAAAATTATCCTAATGTGAGTAGGCCCGAAATGAGATGTCAGAGACAATTTAGGAGATTGTTGGAGTATGGGCTATATTGCCACCTGCTAATGGTGTTGGTGATGTTGCCCCGGTCTCGGTCGGATCTTCTGCAAAGGGTCTCAATCCTGTCCTAGAGCTTAGTTGTCCATATCTTCTTCCATAGTTGATTTGTGGGGCCAGGGTTCAGAGGTTGAATAAGATGGTAGGCTTCCTTAGTTGAGTAATTTCCACTTGGAGTATGGCCCCAACGGAGTAGGTATGGCCCTTGCTGAGTTCTGATTCTCCTTTTTGTTAATTCCTCCCAAATATCTTTGTGTTGTTCATTATTCCATTCTTCTTTCCATCTATCTGTGTGGAGCCAATTCCTGTAACCTTGAGTTACATCATTAGTCCAAAAGCATTGGACACAATTTTGTTCTCTTGCATTTAAGATCGTGCACCAAATGGGGCGAGGGAAGCCCAAGGAGAGGCTAGGCATTTGCTGCCATGAGTTCTCCCAGAACCGAGCCTGAGCTCCATCGTGCAGTTCCCAGAAGCTGTGAGTTTGGATCATATTTTTTTTTTGACTAACTGCATTCCATATTTGGGATCCTCTAAGAGCAATGTTGAATCTGATTAGTTCCTCCTTGGGCCAATTTCCTGCATATTTGGCTACCCATAAGGTTGCCCACAGTTTTTGTGGGCAGGAGACCCATTTCCACCATATACTGGCACCCATGATGTTGTTTTTTTTCTCCGAATCTCTTATACCAAGTCATCCCTGAGTTTTCGACATACATACCTCTTTCCATTTGACGAGCGCCCATTTGTAATTTTCTTTGGATTCCCCCTGGATAAAAATTATTTGAAGGTTTGAGATGGCTTTGAGGACCCATTTTGGTGCAACCAGAATGGAAAAGAGGTATATGGGCAGAGATTGAAGAACAAATTTGATGAGAACCAGACGTCCAACAATGTTGAGAGAGCGGTGGGTCTAGGTGGATAGTTAGTCTGTCCAACATCTCTCTCCAAGATGAGTGTTTGGCAGCTGAGTTCGTGAGAGAAGCCCCCAAGTAATTGGATGACCGATAGGATGTGGTGAAGCCAAGGATGCGAGCTATATTGCATTGGGTTACAAGGGACGTATTGAAGAAGAATATTTGAGATTTCTTAGGGTTATTAATGGTTCCAAAGGTTTCAGAAAAAAAAAAGAAAAAATCAAGAAGGGTTCTAAGGGTGCAATCTTCTTTAATAGAGGGGTGACCCATGATCATGTTGTCATCCACAAATTGTTGATGGGAAATGGGTGGAAGATTGTGTAAGGGGATACCTTGAAGGTCATGAGATCAGATCGAGCTCTTGATTAGGCAGCCCAGATCCTCGACCATAAGTACAAAGAGAAAAGGCGAGAGATGATCTCCTTGCCTTATACCCCTGGAGGGTTTGAATGTTGTCGAGAGGATGCCATTGACTAGGATAGAGATGAAGGGAGATGATATCAGGCTTATGATCCGGCAAACCCAAGTATGACTAAAACCAAAGGCTAGCAGTACTTGTTTTATGTAGTTCCAGTTGAGCTTGTCAAAGGCCTTGGAAAGGCCAATTTTAAGAAGCATGTCAAGATTTTTTTAGGTTTTTAAGGAGGGGATGACTTCATGGGTTAGAATAATTCCATCAAGGATATGCCTACCTTCAACATAGCTCATTTGCTCCGCAGAGATGAGCATAGGAAGAAGTTGCTTTAATCTATTAGCTATAACTTTGGAAATTATTTTTTAAATAACATTGCAGAGTGTTATTGGTCTGTACTTACTTGGGGAAGCAACATTATCTTCCTTTGGGATGAGAGTGAGGAAATTTGCATTGATAGCTAGAATAATCCAGTGAGTATTGCACGATTCCTCCACTATGCCCCATACCTCCTCTTTGATGGTGTCCCAGAAGAAATGGAAGAAGTTGGTGATAAATCCATCCGAACCTTGGGCTTTCCCTTATTTTAGTTGGAAAACCGCTTGTTCGACCTCCATAAGTGTTGTGGCTTTGAGCAACATCCTGTTGTGATCCTCTTTGACTAGTTTTGGAATATGCTGTGTGATTTTCTCAATAGCCACTTGCCGTTGGGTGTTGGATTCTTTGAGTATGTCTTTGAAGTGATTGAGCATTTCCTCTGTGATGTCCTCATGGTTTTCGATACGCTCCCCATTTTTATTCTTGAGGACTGTGATTCTATTATGCATATTATGCTGGATTGTGGAGCGGTAAAAAAAAATTGTATTATGTTCTCCTTCTTTGAGCCAGTAAATCTGTGATTTTTGTTCCATAAAATTTCTTCTTGACTTCTTTTTTATTCAAGTTGGGTTGTTAGCATCTTTTCCTTGGCCTCTGAGTCTGCTAATCTGCCTTCTGAGATGATTTTTTGTTGGAGCTGTTGCATTTTCGTTTCCAACTCTCTTTGGACTTTGAAGATATTGCTGAAGGTGGTTTGATTCCACAGTTTCAGTTTCCCTTTGAGCATCTTCAAATTTTTCTGGAACTGATACATTTTTGTGCTCAAGGGTATATTGAGGTTAGCCCACCAATCCGAGATGAGGTCTTTGAACCCTAGTTGTTTGAGCCAAAATTGTTCAAAGCGAAAAGGTTTGGGTGTGGCAACACCAGGTCTTAGCCATTGAAGTTGGATCAACGAATGATCTGAACCAGAGGTTGGAATGATGGTGGCTTCCAAATATCCTCCCAGGTGGATGAAGTCTTCCGTGATGAGGAAGCGATCCAATATTGATGAAATTTAATGGGATCCTCCCCTCTGGTTATTCCAAGTAAAGATTCCATTGGATGTTTGAGAATTTATTAGATGATTGCCTTGGATGAATTCCTTGAATTTGATGTTATCTATGTCAAGATGTGTTCTTCCTCCTTTTTTCTCCTGAAGGGTTGTAATCATGTTGAAGTCTCCTCCAATCAGCCAGAGAGGGTGAGTTCGTTGGTTTTTGAGATCCGTTATGTTGTTTAAAATCTCTGTTTTTTGCTGCAATAGCTGTGGGAAGTAGAAATTCCTGAGATGTCCATGAATGCTAGTTCCAATTAGGTGGAAGGAAGCTTGAATGAAATTTCGATTTGCCTGACTGTTCTCTAGGGTGATCAAGTGGTGGTTCCAAATAATGGCTAGGCCTCTTGAAGCTCCACATGCGTAAACGACTAGGGTGTTGTAGCATTTTCAGAGTATTTTGAATATTGTATCCAGAGTTGAGTTGGAGCATTTGGTTTCTTGCATAAAGAAAATCGTAGGGTTTTCATAAGTAATTATTTTCTTTATTAACATGTGCTTGGAGGGGCTATTTAGCCCTCTGATATTCCATGAGATGAGCTTCATTGAGAGGTGTTAAGAACTACTGAGTAGAACCTAGTTAACTTGGGATAGCACCCTGATTCTACCAGCTCTTTTCCCATGATGACCAATCATTGCAGATATGTTCTTATTCCTCGTTTTCAGATTCTTTCAGAATGAGTTTGGTGTAAGGAGTGTGCCACCTTGAATGCCAAGGGATGATATCTGTTGAGCTCTAATGAGGACTTCTTCCAATTTCTAGATCTGTTGATGGGGGATTGAGAGAAATTATTTCCTCTTGCATGCATCTTCAAGCCCCATAATGTCTAGGTCCCCGTAGTCAATGCTCTCAGGTTCTTCTTCCATTTCTTCATGGATTGATTCTAGGACCGCGCCTTTGCCTTTTTCTGAGTTATCCATCATATGTGTTAAGGATTGGGGTTCCAGAAAGGCTTCCAGTTGTATTCAGTTTAGCTAGGGTGTCAAAGTTGTTTCTTGTGGTTGGGGATTTTTTTCTCTGGTTCATGGTTGACTTTCGGGTATGCCTTTTCCTTCTAGATACTTTCGTGAACCCTTCAGTGTCTTTGTCTGTGGACTCATTATTCAGAGTGGATATTTTATTTAGGGGGCAGTCTCTTAATAGGTGCCCATGTTGGTGGCATTTCCTATGTCTAAATGGTACATGTTCATAATCTACTATTTGGATCCATTCATAGTCATCATGAAGCAGGCTTACCTCACCAGGGGCAGGCTTTGTGATGTGCATGTATACACATATCCTTGCATAGGTTGCATTCATGTTGATCTTTGTCTCTTCCGCTATTTTTATGAGTTCACCCAGAGAGTTGCCAATGTCTTGAAGGGTTAGCTCGCCCCAATAGTCCTGTGGTAGGGTGTAGAGCCTGACCCATACTGGAGCCCAACTGAAATATTATTTGTTCAGATTGAAGTGTTTGACCCAGTTGCGCAGATATAGACCTGCTGATTTGATGGCCCTCCATCCAGGATTCGGTTCTTCTCTTCGATGCATGTGAATATCACGTTGAAGAAACCCTTGGCACATAGTTTTAGATCGATATGGTCCTTGGGTTTCCATTTGAAGGCGATCCAACCCAAAAGATCTTTTTCTGTAGGCCAGAATCCCATGAACTTGCCTATCAATGCATGGTCCTTCATATATTGTATTCTTTTGTTGATTTGATGAGTCGGGAGCTCAATCTTGGTTCTTGTTGTGGCCTTGGGTATGCATTTGGAGGATGTGACTATTTCTACTTCTTTAGCAGCTGATGTTGGCGATTTTGTTGTGGGTGACGTACCAGATGGGTTAGGGAACGAGCTAGAGTATTGCTGATGGTCACTGTCAGCCCCTGTCGTCGCTCCATTAGAGGGTGAACCAAAGGAGGGGGGATCCACTGTCCTCCCATTGTTGTATGTCATGCATGAACCTATCTACGGACCAGAAGAAGAAAGGGACCATGAGGCTAGGGTAGAGGGTCTACTAGGGGTAGCCTGCCCAAAGTCATCCAAACCATAGTTCATGGATGCGGTGTTCAGAGAAATTGTGTAACCAAGGATAAATTGAGATTATTCTCTATTTCAATTCGTTTGATCCATTTATGTTAGTGTTTTTGAAGGGAATGGATGTCGATTCAATTCAAAACTTGGTTTTTTCACTCCCACTTCATTAATCAATTCCATTCTTAATGCATCATCCCCCTTCTAGCAAAACTATTTATTGTTAGTCTTTTTATAAGGAGTTGTTATGTTGATAATTTATTCTTCAGTCCAATCCACCTAAATATTTCACCCTAGTTTCCTTTCTCAAATCTTTATTTCGTCCGTCATCTCACCTTAAGGAACATTGTATATGTTTTGTGATTTTAACTTGTAAAATTTTTATTTATCAAATTTTCCATATCTTGTCATTTTCATTAATTCTATCGCATTGAGCACTACACCTACGTAACAACATCAACTTCTAATATTGTATTATTATTAAAAACCCCCACCTAATCCAAGCGTTTTACATGACCAAGAAATTGGATCTCACAAGAATAATAGTGAAAGAAAGGGGTAATGTAATAAATTTCAAGCATGGGAACAAAGTATTAATGCCCTTATTCAATTACATTTACATGGTTTTCTACAGAGAGAATACCATTATATGTACAGATTTGTATTCATACCTATGTTTAGCATTTACACAAAGTTAAAATTCAATCCCATGACCATTTTGAGCATATTATGTAATTATTGTAAATCATATTAACTCCTTGATTTGGCCACCCATGTCTCAAACTGTTTTGTATATTATATCTAATATAATGTTCAAGGGGAATTTTTTATTACGAAAACTATCAGTTATAGGGGTTGACCCTTAATTTTTATCATTAATTAACACCCTTGTAAAATGATTCTTTCATATAGACCATGATGGCTTCGATGCTACTATTGGTCTTATACCAATATAAAACATATCCAAAACGCAAAATAATATAAATTTATGTGAAAAAACAGTTTTGAATAGGGGCCATATGATTGTGGCATGTGTCATCATCCTATCTAGTCATGCCAACATTACATCCACCCTGAAATCTTAGTTTCTCCATATAATTAGGAGGTTTGAAGGAGGAAATATATACCTCTTGTCTCCATTAATATTACTCGGTTAGTTTTCTTCCTCATTACCAAAACTATAATTTCTAGGGGCTGACCCTCAATTTTAATAATTAATTAACACCCTCACACACAATTCTTTCTTATATGCCATGATGGCTTTGGTGCTACTATTGGGCTTATACTTAGATAAAACATCTCCAAAACTCCAAAAAATATAAATTTATGTTAAAATTGAGTTTTGAATAATGGTCATATGATTGTGGCATGCGTCATCATCCTATATAGTCATGTCAAGATCGCATCCACCCTACAAACTTAGTTTATCTATATAATTAGGAGGTTTGAAGGTGGAAAATGGTACCTCATGTCTCCATTGAGATTACTCAATTAGTTTTCTTCCTCATTTAATATATCTAGGCTTCATGAGAATCCACTTTGTTTCATGGGATTCCTTAGGTAACTTTCTTCCTCATTTCTATCTGGGCCTTATGAGAATCCACTTTTCTTCTTATTTATGTTATGGAGGCACTATATGATTTCATAAGGAATTAGAGTCAAAAGAGGTTGAGTCGGAACGAGCCCAAGTTCAAGGTATGAAAGTCATCATCGAACATGTTAGATATATGATGTTTCAAGTGCTTTCCAACTATGTTAATGGAGATCCTCTTCTCCTATTAAAAAAAAAATTGTTGTTGTGTTATTAATCAAAATTTATCTTTAATGTTTATTGTTCATTAAATTTATGAATATGAAATATGGTTTTCTTGAGAGCAAAGCAATGATTGTTTTTTCACATGTTTGCATGTATGATTGAGACTCTAGTGTTTTATATGTTTCGTTTCCTCTTACTTATACAACTAACATGTTAAAAATAAAATCTCATGGATTGGATCCAAGTTTCAATCCTCCCCTTCCTCTCTTTGATTGACTTGCATAATTAAATTGAAATCAAGTTAGGAAAAGAATGATTTCAAGCTTAACCTTTTCAATAAGCCAATATCACTTATTGAATAAGCTTTCACACTTATATTTGCAAAATATCTTATCACATTAATGATGTCTCTAGTAGGGAAGAATTATTACAAATCTTCCTTTAGTGTCTTTTTCCCCACCTTTTCTAGTTTTCCTTTATTTTTAAATACTTTGGTAATCTTAGAAGTTTACACCCCCTTGCTAGTTAGTTAGTAGGAAAAACATGCTTCCATTTTTTCAATTTTTAGCACCATAGGCATTTGTTTTCCTACAATATATGCTCATTTTGTGTAGGTTTTGTTGGAGTATGTTACAAGCAAGGCATTATTGTTCATCCAAAACTTTCAAAGAACAAGAGGCCTTCCCTTTAACCTCTTAATAGGATTATTTTAGTAATATAGCATTTGCATGACTATGTAACTTCTATGTGAAAAAGTCAAGTTTGTACAATAGAAATCACATCTCATATGGGATATGTTTTGATGGAATTTGCGTCTCATTTTCATCAATAATGTTTGGAAAAAAAAAAACAGAGTCATGTTTGCATCCTTTTTGCATTGAAAGAATAGTTTTTTGTCACTTTAGAGTTGTTATACATCATTTTATCATCGCTATGAGTCAACATTTAACATCATATTGGCGATGTAATTTAGTTTACTGGTATCATAGTAATGTAAAAATATGGAACTTTTGTATTTTTTTTGCTTCTTCTGAGCCTCTTATTAATTCATTTATGCATCATTTTAGAATTTTTTTGTGATGTAATTATGTATTTAGCGCTATTATTATGTTGTGTTGAAATTGTTTTGCACCATGATGACATCATTTAATATCATAATTATGTCATTTTGTTATCAAAATTATATCATTAATGATTATATTATTTTGGCTAATTTAATTCATATAATATTTTTATTGTTAGTGTGCCCCCTTACTAACCACCAATGGGTAATTCCAAGTGGCGTGATTTTTCTTGAATATCAATGATGAGTTAATATGCATTCGTGGATAACAACTAGTAATAGTTGTCACCACTATTGGTTTGACAGCTAAGTTATGATACGTTTTCCCATTATCTAAAAAATAAAAAAATGTAAGTATTTTTATTATTAATTATTTTATTACTTATTAATATGGTTATTATGGAGTATTAATATAATAATTATTATTACTTTTATATTATTTAAATATTGATGATATTTTTCTTTCCCATAAAAATATGCTTTATATTCAATATCTCAAGTATGAAATTAGAATATACATTGGATCACCTTTTCAGACTCAAAAGAATAACATTCTTCTAGATTAAAACTAAGAAAATATTAAAAAAATAAATAAAGTAAGGAGACCAACCTCCTTTGGTAAATAGGTTTTCACTTAAGAAGTTCAAAGATGAATTCCGTTTATAGATGCTCCTGCATCACTCGACAACTACATTTCTACTCTATATGTCTTTGAAACAACCAAAGAATGAAGAACCCTACACCCAAAAATTATAGCTTGAATTCATCAACCCGTGCATTAAAAGACATAGGGGATTTAATGCTTTATTCAACTAGGATAGAACCAAAGGGTCTATTTGTTAAAACAGTTGTGTGCCATGATCCAATTAAAATTCATGTTATCTTTATTTATGTTATTATTAAAACCATATTTTTGAATTTACAGATATCTTGCCACTTCATTGTGTGTGTGTGTGTGTGTGTGTGTGCTCGTGGAGCAACATAACAGTAGTCTAGTTCATGTAACCAATCATCCTATGGAATTTAGTTAACTCAATATATACATCGATTATGCAATTTACGTATGGATTTGTGGAGTAGCATTGATATGGTGATATTTTAGTGTGTGCATAAGCCACACCTTGAGGGGGACCATTAGAGGCATTGTACTATGCTAATTTTTGCATGTATAAAATGTTGTATTTCTATCTCTATTAATCAATTAGTTATTGTTTGCGACTATACACTACTAGTTTCTTGTACTGTTCATTTTTCTTGCAAATTAGATTTGGTATGGAATTATAGTGTTGTAGAATTATTATGTTTTCCACCAAGAATCAGTGTACAATGTTGAATTTTAAATTATGGGCATGGTTTCTAATAGCTCTATTATAAAGGTTTCCATCAACCTAACTGAGATTGAGAACTTCTAGTTTCATGTGTGGTTTATTTGGTTTCCTATAGGTTATGTGTGTCTTACAAAATCGATGTGCTACATAATCTCCTTATTCTTAGCCCACGCTTAATTGACAGAGTTAAATGTTAAGTTATGGGCATGGTTCCTAGTGAATCTAGCATGTGAAGTGCCACCAACTAGGTGGTGTTGAAATTTGCAACAAGAAACAGTGAAATTGGCATCTAGAAACAACATCCAGAAAATCGCATCCAGAAATGGCTACCATGAAGGCTTTTGATTTAATTATTTCTTAATTAAATTGAAAGAAATATGTGCCAAATTTATTTATCCCTTAAATAAATTGGACATTAAATTGTTATCTTATCTCATAAGCACTTTTAATATTTAATTGAGTGTGGTAGACTCAGTTAGCTCATGAATTTCGAGTTGAGGGTGGTTGGTGAGGCATGGAGAGTGATTCTATGTGTTTTAGAGTTCAAGTTGCAGTTAGTGCATTAGTTTAATGCACGAGAAATCAGTTAACTCAGTTAAGTGAGTTAAAGTCAGTCTAACTAGTTGTAACTGATTGTTGCACTAGTGAGAGGTTAAGTGAATTAAATCAGATTTAAATCACATGTAGTGATATGTCAAGTGACTGATGATTTATTGTTATATATAAGACTTTCGTGATCCATAATGTAGATAAATGTACTTTCGGATTAATCACATCATTAGGATTAGGTAGACGTTTCGAACCAGCTAATGTGGTTCATCCTTAGGACAAGGTGGAAAGACTAATCGATTTCGATGAATAAATAGTGGAGATGCATCAATGCCCAGAAATAGTCGTTGAGAACTAGCTGTTAAGACTAGCTGTTAAGAACTAGCCGTTAGAAAGTTAGTTAGTTAGTTAAAAATTAAAAAATTATTAATTAAATAAAATTTTATTAAAAATGGGTTTATAAATTATTATGTAATTCAATTTAATAAAAAAATAAAATTAATTAATTAATTAATTATAAATTAAATAAATATATAACTAAAATAATAATAAATAAATAAACAGAGTTACCTAAGAAGGTACTAAGGAGGGGCCAAATACACTATTAATATTTGCATGCATGCCAGTTCCAGTGGAGACCAAATTGAGACAAAGGTTAAAGGGCAATTGACTATCAGTTGTATTTTTAGCAAATTTCCCAGATGCAGTTAAAACACCACAAGATTTCCCATGATTGATCTGAAATGGAAGTATTTTTTATGCTATGCAAAGTATCCAAACAGATATAATAATGTGTGAAAATGGTTCCCCTTAAATTGCAGGTTAAACAAATCTTTCTGGCTTTGTTTATGAGGTTTCTGTGTGAGGATTGATTAAGTAATTTAACTATTTAACATTGTACAATAGCAATAAATAGTAAATAAATCTCACAAGCACGTTACTCAGCTATTTGTTGAGCATTTCACCCCTCCTGGGCTACATCTGTTGGTCCAAGCCTCCCAAATGGCATGTCCCTCTTGTATTAATTTTCTCAAAATGTAAGTACAAGTGAAAATAAGCCTTAATAGGAAAAAATAACTGTAAATTCAGCATCAGAAGATATGAAATAGCTAGAAATGGCTTTTCATTTACACTAAAGAGGTAAAATGAACCCAATACATTGCCTTCTCCATGATGGCCCTGATGGTTCCTTCATCTTCCTCGAAGAAAAAGCTACTGAACATTGCCTCTGTTCGACCTAAAACATGCGCCAAACTGCTCAAAATGTCGAAGAGACCCAAAATTGGCTATTTTTGCACTCAATTTGGTTCAATAATGAGGGAGTTATGGCAAAAACAAGAAAATTTCCCAATGTCCCCCAAAAACCCCATTAAATGTGGAGTAACTGCAATTAAAGGCGCTAATTTGGCCAAAAACCCCAAAAAGGAGGAACGCGCTCCAAATAAGGCAGAAACATTGAATGTTAAATTAATTGTTGAAAAGGCAGGGTCACATGTGACTGCCACCCAAACTGCCGGGGAAGTTGCTCCAAAATTGTGGCTCATAACCATTTCAACGTGGCAATAAATGTCAGGGCAGGGAGGTCACGACCCCCTGCCGGACCATTGGAACTAACCACGCAAAAATCGTTAACTAACCACAACATTTAAAACTTGTTCTCCGCGCTGTCACATGATAGTTTCATTAACCGTTTGACAACAGTTATGCACCCACTGGCTAAGGCCTTGGTTCCTCACTGCAGAGTCACATGAACAGGGCTAACCCTTAACCCTTCTGCCTATTTCAATTTAAAACAACAAATATGACTTGGCTCCATAGTCTTGTAAGACATAACGTATAGCCCGGTTGGTTGGGCCTGTGGGCTGCTACCCGATAGACTAGCGTTCGACTCCCGCTGAGTCATAACAAGAATTTTTGTAATGCAGATTTCCATCGGCCTGGGGCCACGTGGCGACCTCCGGGTTTGCCACGTGGCAGCCCATGATAGGCCAATTTTCCAAATAGTCAATCTAACAACCAACCATCCAATGCCACTTGTCGAAGTCTGATACGCCCATGTGGAATCTTCCAAGGAATATTCTAGGGAATATTCTTGGAATATTCCTTAGAATATTCTTTTTTAAATTTTTCCAAAGTAAAAATTCAAACTTGGTCAACTGATTTTTGGAGTTTACTGGACAATTTCAAACCTCAATAACTTTTGCATACAACCTCGGTTTTGAGAACTGTTCATGGTGCCAGAATCGCAGCAATGAGACCTTTCCATTCGTTTAGATTGCAACCTCTTTTGAACACTTTCATTTTTGAGTAATTTTCATAACTTGCACATGATCTCCTTATCACACCTCCCCAGTGGGAAGATTTTGGACCCCAAAAGCTCTCTGGACTACTGAAACTGATCTGTACAGTAAATGAGAGTACAACACCCTCTTCTCTTCAGCCTCCAAACACTTGCCTTGCATGGCTAGTGACTTTGAACCACAACTAGAAATAAATTCACACTTCCCTTCCTCGATGCGCTTGTCCTCCTGTCAAGAACTATCTTTCTTGCACTCACTTAGAAAATTTCTGGCAAGAAATTTGCAGAAGGAAACTGAACATCGCTGCCATGATCAATGATCCAAGATGGCTCAAACAAATGAGAGATTACAACATAAAATACATGCATACAACCAAAATTTTCATATGTACAAAATGAGTACGTCTTACTGTGCTAAGAAGTCCATCCACTTCTTACCAAGCCACTTCCATGGAGACTTTTGCTGCTGCAACTCTACTTCAATAATGGTATCCTTAGTTCCACCTTCACCAATCTTTCTGTCCTCTTACTGCATGTGCTTGGGACGACCAGTTGGATGCAAAGTCCAACAATGGGAGACAACATGTCCCCTCTTTTGACAATATGTGCAAATCTTATGCACCTTCTTTGAAAGTTGTCTTTGCTTCATCTGCTTCCTGTATGCCTTCTTCCTCATCTAGCATCTCGAAACATCATGGTTAAATCTACCACAATATGTACAACAAATCTTTCTTCCATTTAAGCATGCAAAATTATCATGCCGCTGCATAAACACAATCAAATTGATCATGGGAAGATTTAAACCTCTTGTGCTGCTTTTCATGTTCATCCTTTTTGCCTTCATGAGGAGATGAACTAGTAGAGGCTCCAAATTTCATTTGCAGACTAACATCATCGTTCTTGTCTTGAAAATTATCTGAACTCGCATGCTTGCTATAAGCTGCATGTCTACCATATTCTTGCTGCAACAAAGGTTTAAAGAAATGGCAATCATCTTTGAAACAAATTTGACATATTTTCATATTAGAACTTGGAACAAAGTTTTCATGCTTTCATGGTTTTGGAGTCTTCGCCATTAAATTGCACATAACCAACACCAAAATTCTTGGGCCATTCCTCAACCAAAATAGGTTCAGCCATGCCTTGTGCATGCTTTCCTAAACCCTTGCCTTCATAGCCCATTTTAATCATTAACTTGGACCCTATACCTCTCGTGTGCTTTTCGAAAGAACCAACACATCTTTCTAATGAGGAAACTGAAGACAAATTAGAATGGATTACCTCTTCCTCACGCATGTTCTTGGTCAAAGATTATTGAGCTTGATGGAGCTGCATCTCCATATCATGCAATCTTTGAAGAATTTCTTCCTTCTCTTGCTTCATGGCAAACAATTTTTCACGAAGTTTGGTTCTTTCTCTTCTATCCTTAAACAAAATCTGCACCATGTCCTTCAAAATAATAAAGTCACGCTTCATATCTTCATCGAAGAATCTTGTGAAGGAGGAAACCTCACTTGTAGAAGTTGTCATAATTATGTCAATGAACAAAAGGAATTTCAACAAAGTTATCAAAGATTTCAAAACAAATTACAAAGATTTTTTAACCAAATTACAAATGACAAACTCTTATTCAAGCAGCCAAACAACAAACAAACTCCAAGAGCTTCTTATTAAACAATCGCGAAGAGGGTTTGTGTTCCAAGGGTGAACTTGAGGTACTTTTGGGTAAGGAAGAAGCCTTCAGCCCTTTATTCCTTTTTGTCCTCTCCAAGACTTATCTAACAATATCTATCCCTTCACCTCTAGCAAACTCAAACAACAGTCAGTTTGCAAACAATAAAACAGTCAATCTTTTACTCTGTTTTAACACCTTTCCTTGAAGACATGCTTATGACTTCTTCTGCTTCTCTTGGAGGTGAAATTAAAGGTGGAGATAATGGCACTCTTTCCCTCCTTGTCTAAGGATTACTGTAAGTCCTTGCCAATTAACCTTATCCTCTCTTAAGCTTCAGCCTAGTAAGCCTCAAAAACCTTGCAAACAGTTAAACAAACTTTGCACAAGAACAATACAGAGAGAAGCACTAGCTCTCCTAATGCTCAAAACCTAAGCTCTGATTCCAAACTAATCTGAAATGGAAGTATTTGTTATGCTATGCAAAGTATCCAAACAGATATAATAATGTGTGCAAATGGTTCTCCTTAAATTACAAGTTAAACAAATCTTTATGGCTTTGTTTATGAGGTTTCTCTGTGAGGATTGATTCAGTAATTTAATTGTTTAACATTGTACAGTAGAAATAAACAGTAAATAAATCTCACAAGCACATTACTCAGTTATTTGTTGAGCAGTTCACCCCTCCTGGGCTACATCTGCTGGTCCAAGCCTCCCAAATGGCATGTCCCTCTTGTATTAATTTTCTCAAAATGCAATTACAAGTGAAAATAAGCATTAATAGGAAAAAATAACTGTAAATTTAGCTTCATAAGATATGAAATAGCTATAAATGGCTTTTCATTTACACTAAATAGGTAAAATGAGCCCAATACACTGCCTTCTCCATGATGGCCCTAATGGCTCCTTCATCTTCCTCGAAGCAAAAACTACTGAAGATCACCTCTGTTCGACCTGAAACCTATGCCAAACTGCTCAGAATGTCAAACAGACCCAAACTTGACTATTTTTGCACTCAATTTGGTTCAATAATGAGGGATTTATGGCAGAAACAAGAAAAATTCCCAATGTCCCACAAAAACCCCACTAAATGTGGAGTAACTGCAATTAAAGGTACTAATTTGGCCAAAAACCCCAAAAATACAGAACACACTCCAAATAAGGCGGAAACATTAAATGTTAAATTAATTGTTGGGGGGGGGGGCGGGGTCACATGTGATCGCCGCCCAAACCGTCGGGGAAGCCGCTCCAAAACCATGGCTCATAACCATTTCAAAGTGGCAATAAATGTCAAGGTGGGGTGGTCACATGACCTCCCACCGGACCATCAGAACTAACCACGCAAAAATCGTTAACTAACCACAACATTTAAAACTAGTTCTTTGCGCTGTCACATGAGAGTTTCATTAACCGTTTGACAACAGTTATGCACCTGTTGGCTAAGGCCTTGGTTCCTCGCTGCAAAGTCACATGAACGGGGCTAGCCCTTAACCCTTCTGCCTATTTCAATTTAAAACAACAAATATGACTTGGCTCCATAGCCTTGTAAGACATAACCTATAGCTCGGTTGGTCGGGTCTGTGGGCTGCTACCTGATAGACCAGTGTTCGACTCCCGCGGAGTCATAACAAGAATTTTTGTAATGTAGATTTTCCACCGGCCTAGGGCCACGTGGCGGCCTCCAGGCCTGCCACGTGGCAGCTCGCGATAGGCCAATTTTCCAAACAGTCAATCTAAAACCAACCATCCAATGCCACCTGTCGAAGTCTGATATGCCCATGTGGAATATTCCAGGGAATATTCTGAGGAATATTCCCAAAATATTCCTTAGAATATTCTTATTTTAATTTTTCCAAAGTAAAAGGTCAAACTTGGTCAACTAATTTTTGGAGTTTACTGGACGATTTCAAACCTCAATAACTTCTACATGCAACCTCGGTTTTGAGAACCATTCACGGCGCCAGAATTGCAGCGACGAGACCTTTCCGGTCGTTTAGATTGCAACCTCTTTTGAACACTTTCATTTTTGAGAAATTTTCATAACTTGGACATGATCTCCTGATCAATGATACTTGCACAGTCAAGGAAGGCTGAAATTCCTAAAGAATAGAGATTGAATTCCACAGGGATTGCGTGAGCAAGGCAGGTTGAAGATAGGCTGAGAATTGGCTAAGTGTTGGCCCAATTTTTTCTGGATTAGTGTGAGACAGTCAAGGGAGTGCAACAGATTCTTGTGAGCAAGAATGTACCGTATTTTTTCATGATTCCTTGGTTCATTATACAATATATAGAGGGTTTCTGAGCAGGTTTCTTTCCCTAGGAAAAATTTATGTGTTGTGGATTGATTTTCTTCTTTCTCTTACTTGGTGTGATTGTGCGATCATGTTTAATTTCTGTAGAATGAATTGTAGAAGGATTCAGTATCTTGCTCTAGTATATTTCATGATCATATTGAATCCATTGGAATACATATTGTTTGTATAATTTCTACATGGTATTACAACGACAGAAATCACAATAGTGGAGAATAAATTGAGTTTGTGTTTAACAGTATTCAAACTTGCAGATACTTTTGTCTGGTGTGATAAGCGGATTAAGATAGCTTTCAATGGCTTAAGGTTGGAATATTCACTTTAGGGTACTTCTAATTATATTGCATGAAAGACATAATGGAGGTAGTTGTGGAGGACAACGGGTTGAAAGAATTCATTTATAATGATATTCCAAAGCCCGCAACAGTAAATGCCGCTCTTCTTGATGCTTGGAAAAATAAGGTAGCAAGGGTGAGGAGGATCTTATTGGAGGAAGTATGAGACCACATTGTCTCAAGTCTCCATGGCAAAGAAACTCCATATGAAATGTGGAAGGCTTTGAAAAATCTGTTTCAGAACAACAATGACCAAAGGAAGTTGGCGTTGAAGGACAAGCTTAGGAAAATTAAGGAGGAGGGCGAGACGGTACCAACATACTTGGAAAATTTCACTCAATGTCAAGATGAGCTTGGAAGTGTTGGTGTGACCATAGCAGATGATGACTTGGTGAGCCTAGCACTTCTAGGCCTTCCCAAGAGCTGGCATAGTTATCAAGACTTTGTCAATGGGAGGGAGAAGTTACCAGATTAGGAGCAACTTTGATCAGATTTGGTACAAGAAGAATTCAGGCGGAATACCAGAGATAGATCCTCATCCAAGACTAATGACAAGGAATATTATGCCTTGGCCAGTAAGGCAAAGAAGGTCAAGGGAAAGAAATCCCAAGGCCAAGCGGGAAAGAATGACTTGTCCGAGATTAGATGATTTCATTGTCACGAGCATGGGCACTATGCTACAAATTGTCCACAAAAGAAAAGCAAGAAGGAGCCTACAGTTGCAACAGGTGAAGCATTGGCTTCACAGTTCGAGCTTGATTTTACTCTCATTGCATGCATGGCCATCACTGTAATGGGATGCATGTGGTATCTATACAGCGGTGCCTCGTTCCATATTACGGGGAATAGATATCTCTTCAGTGACTTGGAGGAGAAGGACCTCCACAAGAGCATAGAGTTTGGAGATGACGAGAGGTAAAGCGCAACTGACATAGGTACAGTTACCTTTCAGAGGGAGAATGGCTCCCATCTCATACTAGCATATGTTTTGGATGTTACAGGCCTAAGGAATAATCGTGTCTCCGTAGTGGTATTGGAAGAACGTGGTTATGAAGTAATGTTTAGAAAAGGAAAAGTTTTCCTTAAACACATAGCCACGAGACAAGTGAAGCAGATCGGTGTAAGAGTCAAGAACTTGTATGCTCTCGAGGTTGAGGATTCATGCAAGGCTTTGAGGAGAAAAGAAGTGGTTAATGACTTGGTGGTTGAGAGGGAGCAATTATCTCTCAACTTGCAGCCTCAAAAGCAGTCTCAGAAGGTTGTGGAGCAGACAAAATTTAAGAAGCAGAGAGGAGACCGAGTGGAAGAGTCTACTCAAGTAGAGACCTCCAAGAGGGGGAAATTTCGAGCCAGAAGGGCAGAGGGAGTACATGAAGCTATACCTCCAGGTGAGAAGTGGGGTGATGTGCATAATTAATCCCAAGAAGAAATTGGGCAGGATTCATTGAGATGGTGTGTCTCATGGAGCGAACCTGGCTATGAGGAGCCCACAGTATAGCAGTAGCAGGAAGGATCGGTTAGATTGATGCAGTCAGATGTCAGGAAGACATAAATTAGAGTGACAGGTGTCGGATACTAGAGCGCATATCAGATTTGGCAGCAGTGCAGAGTGCATGGATGCATATTTCAACAACGCAGAGAGTCTACTAGACATGTGCAGTAGCTAGCAGCAGTCAGAAGACTCTAATGACAGATGCAATATACTGATTCAATTGTTTTGAGGCTATTCAGTTTCAGGAGAGTTACATGTGTGAACAACACTAGAAAGTGTTGCATGCAAGAACACTCCAAAGGTACCGGATCAGGACAGATTGATTCCTTTCTTGTTTAGAGGGAGTGTTGAAATATGCAACAAGAAACAATGAAATTGGCATCTAGAAACAACATCCAGAAAATGGCATCCAGAAATGGCTACCATGGATGCTTTTGATTTAATTACTTCTTAATTAAATTGAAAGAAATATGTGTCAAATTTATTTATCCCTTAAATAAATTGGACAATAAATAGTAATATTATCTCATAAACACTTGTAATAGTTAACCGAGTGTAATAGACTCAGTTATCTCATGAATTTCGAGTTGAGGGTGGTTGGTGAGGCATGTAAAGTGATTCTATGTGTTTTAGAGTTCAAGTTGTAATTAGTGCATTAGTTTAATTCATGAGAAATCAGTTAACTCAGTTAAGTGAGTTAAAGTCAGTCTAACTAGTTGTAACTGATTGTTACACTAGTGACAGGTCAAGTGAATTAAATCATATTTAATTCACATGCAGTGATCTGTCAAGTGACTGATGATATACTATTAATAGCTGCATGCATGACAGTTCCAGTGGAGACCCAATTGAGACAAAGGTTAAAGGGCAATTGACTATTAGTTGTATTTTTAGCAAACTGCCCAGATGCAGTTAAAACACCACATGATTGCCCATGATACTTGTGCAGTCAAGGAAGGCTGAAATTTCTAAAGAATAGGGATTTCATTCCATGGGGATTGCATGAGCAAGGAAGGTTGAAGATAGGTTGAGAATTGGCTAAGTGTTGGCCCGACTTTGTTTGGATCAGTGTGAGACAGTCAGTAGAGTGCAGTAGATTCTTGTGAGCAAGAATGTATTGTATTGTTTCATGATTCCTTGGTTCATTATACAATATATATGGAGGGGTTTTAATCAGGTTGCTTTCCCCAGGAAAAATATCTGTGTTGTGGATTGATTTGCTTCTTTCTATTACTTGGTGTGATTGTGCGATTGTGTTTAATTTCCGTAGAATTAACTGTAAAAGGATTCAGTATCTTGCTCTAGTATATTGCATGATCAGATTGAATCCATTGGAATACATATTGTTTGTATAATCTCTACAGGTTACGATTGAGAATATCATTGATTCCTTATGTTATCATAGTTTTATGCCTTAATTTATATTTAAGTTAATTTTTTTATTTTATTTTACATGGTGTGCACAATAGACTATATCACATGGTAGTTGGTTTTGATTATGGATTTGTGTGTATTGCATCAAGTGTCACGCAAGTTCAAATATTATATGAGATGATAAATTAAATGATTGTGTAACACGATTTCACCGTGATAATAAAACACATATACACATTGTCAAATACCATATTGATAAATTCCTAAACCTATTCACAAATAGTTATATCAATAAGTTAAATGACTATGGCCTACAAAACACGAACTAAGTAAAGCAATGTTGTGATAAATATAGGGAGACCTATATAACTTCTTTAAATACAAGAGAGAAAAAAATTCCTCATAATATATTTCCTATAGCCCAAGGAAGTTTAATCCATTTGTGATGCATGGAGAGTTTTTCACCATCAATATCCGAAATGAAGACCAATTGATTCATCTCATTGAGAACCCTAAATTGTTTTGTGAATTGATTCAACTAGTTCAAAATTTTAATTATTATTGAAAAATTTAATATTTATATATATTTTATTTAATTGACCATAAATTGTGTCATTGATTAATTTTGACTTGAGTATGATCTAATCCTCGGTCAATACTAATCCTAGTCCAATTTGACCCTCAAACAATTCCAAGTTTTATTTCAACTTTTAAAACATCATTTGATTAATGACCAATGTTCAAATTTCATGAGGTTTCCTAGCCCTTGAGGTTGCATGGGGGCACCATAAGTAGTGGTTGAACATTTAGTCGTTTTTTAAAAATAATTTATTTGGATGCAGTTGCATGGGGGTGCTACATGTAACTGCATCCAAATAGATTATTTTTAAAAACCGACTAGATGATATGTTCACTCATAAGTGAATTAAATCCCATGCTTGTCATTATGAAGATAAGACACACACTTTTACAACCTTATTATGGCCACAATATCTAGTGATGTTGTAATCAATTTTAACAAAAGGTGAAATGTTCATTATCTCTACTTGTGGTAAGCGTTTCTGACATAGCAAACACATGAAGTGATTGCATTGAAGACACAGAACAACATTTGCATGAAAATTTGTCATCAATTGTGGAGCACTTAGACATGATTTACATAAATATACCTTGACATGGTTTGGAAATCTTTGAGCAAAATGACTAATCCATTAAGTATTGATAATCTCTTAGATTTGGGGGAAATCAAGAGTAGTGGATTCAATTGATGATGGTAATAACTCAATATCTTGAACAAAAGAGTGAGGTTTTAAATTGTGGGATATTCAATTCATCATGGGAATAAATCGATATCTCAAACAAAAAAGTAATATTTTAAGGAGAACGGAAACCCAATCCATGAGGTAAATCCAAATACTCCCCTAATTCCCTCATCAAAAAATGCAAAATCCCTAAATTAAGCATCACATGCTACTTTGAAGACAAATGTAATTATGTTTGCAAACCACATCATGATTGGAAAATTATGGTTATGGACCAACCTCAAAGCCCTAGACTCTTAGATTCAAAATTAATGGGTACATGCATAAAAGGATACATGTGGATCTATTTTTGTAACAAAGTACATTTTTCTTTTGCTTTCTAGCATAAAGAGGACCGAAATTAAAAGTTCCATCATTGTCGAAGGTTTTTTGGCACTGAAGGACTATATCTAAGCACAAGGTTGCTTGAGTTTGACCTAGAGGATAAAATCCCATTAGTCACCTTCCTTCAAGTTAGGTTTCCCTACTTACATCTTAACATTTGGTATGTTAATAGATTTGAAGATACAGAGAACAAGCTTGGGAGATTTTTGATAACACAAAGAAAATACAAGGTTGTACACATCACTCAAATTTATGTTGAAGCCTTAAGAAAGGTGGCTCAGATGAAATGGAGCAATGGATAAATAAATGCAATCATGTGTAGCCTCTAGGTTATGAAAAACTCTTGTTTAAATGCAATAGTTTTCATGTCATGAATACAAACATTTCATCAAGCATTCCCTAAGAAAATCATATTCAACTCTGCCAATCCTGACAAAGGAATTTCATCAAACATTCATTAAAAAATTCATATTCAACCCTACCAAACCTGACAAAGGAAGATACATTGAAATGGTTTCTACAATAACAAAAGGTTAGATACACTTAAATCCAAAAATGAAAATATATTAGGTCCCAACCAAAATAAATTTGAAGCTTTGGAATACGTGAGAGGAAGAAGCCATTAACAAGGGAAGAATATCACTTATTTCCACAACTAGAGAGGAAAACCATGAGAAGTAGAGAATAGATTAAAACAATAAAATGAAGAACACCCCAACACGAGGATCAAAGAGAAGCCACTCACTATTGCATCATAGGGAGAGAAAAAAACATATTCAAGACACAATATAGGGGCATTTGCGACCAATTCATCTATCAATTCTAAGAATGGTTATAGAAGCATCATCCATCACATAAGTGATCTCCACATAAGAAAAGGCAAAGAATACAATCTCAATCGTGGTGACAAAGTAGATGGCTCCATTGCAATCAAAATATTATTTTGCAAACATTCTCATAGACTTAGACCCATAATATTAAAGGTGGATTGAGTATGCCCCCCCATGAGGGGTAGGAAATCGTTAAAAAAAAAAAAAAAAAAACATTATGATGAAACAAGCTAGAAGAAACATAATTATAGGTTCAAATGATCCAGATTGAGTTTGTCATCCTTGAAACATGGTAGATGAATTAAAGATACTCCAAGCTTGATCTAAAATGTATGTATTTTGTATCTTGTTATGTAATAAATTTGTAGGTCAATACTTGTATAGCCTTAGCAAGGAAAGAATGCTTGTTTGGAATAGTTACCACCCACATTGAAATTAGAACTTTAAAAATCCTATTGGATCTTGTGTCTTAACCATATGGTTTAAGTTGCGTTAGTTTATATATATATATATATATATATATATATATATATATATATATATATATATATATATATATATATATATATATATATATATATATATATATATATATATATATATATATATATACTTACATATGGGACGTAGAATAGATGGTGATGGGGTGCATTGTTAAGTCACTCTTTGATGTGAAGGTCATCAGTTCAAAACTCTGTGGGCAAAATTCCAGTTATGTTAAGAGTCAGTGTGGCCCGGGGTGGGTGCAATCCTCGCGTGATTTTGACGGCTTAGATGCCTCTAGGCCATAGTTTATCAAGTCCTAAGTTAAACTCGTAGTCATCTCTAGAAGACACAAACAAATTTACAAATTAAAAAAACATAAATATAAAATCATTTTAAAATATGTAATAAAAAAAATAAACTAATTATAGACATTAAACTTGAAACAAAAATGAATTCATAGAACAATATAATTTACATCATCACTTAAAAGAGCACGGTAGAAAGAATATAATATATAGAGTATGGTAGAAAGAGTACATTAATAATATATATTTCTTATATAATATTAACCATTGGCATGGCATCAATGACTTGTCATCTATTTTTTATTAAGTCAAAATTTGGCTATGAACAAATTTTTGTCCTTAAAATATAGAACAATTTTTTTCGTAACTACACCATAATTTTTAATTATGGTTTTTACCATTATTCTTGGAAGTTTTATACCCAAATCAAAATAATATACATACTTACAATTGAGGCAATCACATACGGATAAAGAGACCAAAAATTTAGATTTGGGGAGGAAGGTAATTGGAGCATTTTCCAAACCAATGAAAAAGATCACCACCTAGCTCACTAATTTCAGATTCACGGAGGAAGGTCATTGGAGTTTTTTCCAAACCAATGAAAATGATCACCACCCAACTCACCAATTTCATTACATGGTCATCAAGGAAAAGGTTGTGGATGGATGCAAACATAATCAAAATATTTAATGGCATATGCATTCCAAGCAAGAGAAATGAAAGTTATTGCATCATCAAAGGAGAAGCAATGATGCTATTCCTTACCAAGTTTATTTCTCCTGAAGCAAAGTAGTTGAAATGTCATAGAGAAGCAAGGCAAAACATAAAGTGATAGGAAGGAAGTTATAGAATTAAAGGATGGCGAAAAGTCACTCAATCAAGCAAGGGGGTGCCCCATGGCCTTGTATGAGGAGCCCATGGAAGAAAGGGCAAGGTCAATTTACCAAGTGTATGAGGCCATGGAAGCAAGGGCAAGGTCAAGCTACCAAGCTGCCAAACATATGAGGCCATGGAAGCAAGGGAAAATTCATGTTTCCAAGCCCTCAAACAATGGCGGATAATAAGGCTCATAGAGTTAAAGGTGAACCTAAAAATAAACCCCGCCAATGATACATAGTTCAAAAGGATAAAAGAGCTAGGGTGAGTTATAGGAGGACATAGTGGGAGGATTATCTTGTAACCCATTTAATCTAGCCTAAGGATGAATACTTTTATTATTTCAACTAAATTGAAAAAGAAGGTCCACAAAAAAGTAGCATAACATGGGGTGAGAATGCTATAGAGGGATTAGTAGATGGAATGTGCATATAAAAATTTGTTTAAGGGATTAGACAATGTTAACTCATAGAGTTTGGAAAATGGATGAGGTTGCTGAATAGGAGAAAAATTGAGGTTGATGGAGGTCATGGCATACATAGCTTAGGAAGAAAAAAGAAACAAGCAACTAAATTGAAAAAGGAAGTCAACAAAGTAGTAAAATATCATGGGGTGAGAACCCTAGAGAGGGACCAATACATGGAATATATGCATACAAATATATGTTTAAGTAGTTAGAAGTGTTAACTCATAGGGTTGGGTAATTGGATGAAGTTGCTACAAAGGAGACACTTTATGAGTTGAGGTTGATGGAAGCCATCAAGGACATGGCTTAGGAAGCAAAGGGAAAAACTTAGACTTAGGAATTCCTCAAGGCAAGTAAGCACATAATCACTAAGAAGTTGAACATTCTTATTAGTGAATGTTATGCAAGGAATATATATATATATATATATATATATATATATATGGCACAATATAACTAGCCATGTAGTCACAATAAAGAACTTCAATCCAACTCTCTTGCTCAATTTTATGTTCCTATCCTTTTGGTGAAATCTCAGTTTGTTTGGTTTACAATCATCGCAGTTTTGTTTTCAAACAATATAGCAAATATGTCTCACAAGGCCAACAACAATTATAGGGTTTCTACTCTTATCCTTGGTTTAGATTGTCGTAAAGACATTTGGCCTATTTTTTGATCCTAATGTATGAACCACTTCTTTCTAGACATGATGTTGACTTCTTGCCTAAAAGTTGAAGTTATAATAGGAAAAAGTCAATTATTTTTACTTTATGCTTTGAATATAGTTTTGTGTATCGTGCATTTTTCCTACTGTAATATAAAAATCTCTTTCATTTTTTACCCAGACTAATGTTGAACATAAAAGAGAGTGTATTTATAAAACAAAGGGAAAATGATAATAACATCATACTTGTAACGAACAAGGTTCATATATGCAACAAAGAGATTCAAAATATATGAAATATTAATTTTTTTTATCATAGGATAATAAACATATATAAATATTTGAATACAGAAAATATATGAGATAATGGAATTGTTGCAAATGAAGGCCTGCTTATATATCTAGGCGGACGTATTTTTATGAAGTCATGTCCCTTTCAGTAAACAATTATTGTTTAATTAACTATTATTATCGTTATTGTTTATTTATATAATTTATATACATTTTATTCATAAAATTTCCCTCCTCTTCAAAAAATTGTTCTCAAAGCCATCTTTTACGAATTCTTCGAGTTGTCATCCTTGTTGATACAAGATGATAGGATCTTCTGAGTGATAGACAAATTTGTTGAACTGAGAAGGGATCTGACCATCCTAAAACAATCTTCTATGGAATCTTGCAATTGCTAGAAACTTGTGATGAATTTTTATAACATGACTTGATTGTGCAAACTTCGGTGTTCTTTGAGACATAAATTTGTTGTTCATGTTCTGAGTGATACATATTGGTAGACTGATGAAGATGTATGCTATTTTGATTAAGATGTTAACAAGGAATTCTTGTGATTTGATTTCCCTTAAACATGTTTGTGAAAATTTCTTGACTTGAGGTATTTGATTTCATTCAGGTACATAAGTTAGTTAGTTAATTGTTGGCTCTTTACATGAAATCGTTGTCTTTTGAATTGTAATATCTGAAAATGTTTTCACTTCTACCGGTTTGTCATCTTCTTGAGTTGTAATATTGACTATATCGATGTTCATTCTTTTTTCTTCAAACTGAATTGTTACCTCTGAAGACTTCGATGCTTATTTTTGAATAAGTTGTTCTAATTTGACTTTTAGTAGCTTCTTGTTCTTGTCACTGTTAAGCTTCTTTATTTGTGTAAAAAGGTTTTGGTTATGATTCCTTGGAGATGAAAGTTCTTTGTTTTATGAATTGTTGACTTTATCCTTAGTATCCTTCTCCTAAGCTTTTAAAATTCCGAGTTCTTCTAATAATCTTTGATTAAGGTCTTTTAAGCACAAAATTTCTTCTTGTTTTTTATAGATTCTCGTTGAATTTCTTCTCCACACATTCATTTTCTTCTTCAAAAAATTTCTTTCTTTCATTGGACTTCTTGACCTTCACAAGTAATTTTTGTATGTGGTCCCTTAGACACAAAATTTCCTCGTCATTTTCTATTAATTTTGTTATAGTTTTGCAAGTATTTCTTCTAATTCTATCATTTGCATGAGTTCATTATCTTGACACACAAAATTTCCTCGTAATTTTATGTTAGTTTTGTTTTAGTTTTGCAAGTTTTTCTTCTAATTCTATCATCTGCATGAGTTCATTATCTTGACATTCTTCTTCATTAAATAATTTTCCACATGTTGAATAACATAATTAAATTTTTGTATGAATCCATAGATATTCAATGTATGTTTTACAAAACAAACATTTAGTCTAAAATGATGATTGCTATGTGCAACTCATTTTAACTTACAAACAACAACAACAACAAACTTTTTCCTTCTATAATAATACATTTCCTTGTTACTTTATACTTCGGTCAAAATAAATTTAATAATATATCACTTTACCCCATTTTCTTATAATTTTGATTGGCTTTTTAAATTGTCTTTCGCTCCTTTCTTCTGCTTTTTTTTTTCTCTTGATTTCCTTTTAATTAAAAAATCAACATATCCCTTTCTAATGTTAAGGAGTGGTTTTTCAAATTATAATAATTTGAAAATTTCTCAAACCTTTATAACTCTACCAATTTAATTTAAAACTCTGGTGGACCCTTAAAGTTCAACTTTCCTCTAGTAAATATATTCTCATGGAATTTTCAAGCCTAATTTTCTTTGTTTTTGTTAAGGTTAGGTTAATCTTCCAGAGTTGTGTTAATTTTTAATTTATTTCCCAATGGCCACCTTAGGGAAAGTCATGTCCAAATTTCAATTTTTTGGCCACGTTAGGGAAAGTCGCGTCCAAATTGTTAATTTTTAATTTCTTTCCCAGTGGCCACCTTATGGAAATTCATGTCCAAATTTCAATTCTTTGGCCATCTCAGGGAAAGTCACATCCAAATTTCAATTTTTCAACTAGATATGAATTGGCTAGGTTGGCCACCTTAGGGAAAGTCATGTCCAAATTTCAATTTTTTGGGCACATTAGGGAATGTCACGTCCAAATTTTGATTTATCAACTGCATATGAATTGGCTAGATTGTGGCCTACAAGTTGTTGCAAAGCTTGGTGCCGACAGCAGCATGGATTTACAACAGTGGCATAAGGTGACCTTCGGCAGCAACTGATACAAGGTCGAAGAGAATCGACAGGGGTTGTTGGCAGTGTCAAAGATCGCAATGGTTGTTACAGAATCAATTTGCAAATGGAACTAGTGGCATGGTCAAAGCCGTCAACAAGGAAAGGAGGAGGTCAATGGGTGCCCTTGGATTGCCACTGTTAGCACCAATAAATGGTGGTCCAACAATTGTTACTAGTGGCAAGTTAGGTACATACATAAGGTTTTTTTTTTATATATAACTTTTATATGTATGTATATATGTTATCATGTAATTATTTTTATTTTTGTCTTTTTCTGTCTTTGATATTTTCTTATTATATATATATTTGATTTTTTTATATTGTTTATCTTTCCTTTTTTTTCGAAACACTTAATCTAACGAAGAGTTGATGGCCAAAGGCCGAGATCAGCTAATGTGGCTCTGATACCAATGTAACGAAAAAATTTCCTATACGCAACAAAGAGATTCAAAACATCTGGGATATGAAAATATCCATCATAAGATAATAAATATATATAAATATTTGAATACAAAAAAAAATATGGAATTGTTACAAATGAAGGTCTGCTTATATAGCTAGACAAATGCCCTACAGTCATGTCCCTAGAAACATACCTCTTCAGTAAATAATAATTATTTAATTATCTACTATTAATATTATTCTTTATATATATATAACACTACTATCTTACACAATAATCCCTTAACACGAAATTCACAACATATCCAAACCATGTTTAACAACATGTACCAAAACATTTACAACATATCCAAACTATGTTTAACATCATGAATCAAAACATTGTTAAAATTGTTCAGCTAATTTATATTTGGAATTCATTGAATGATACCAGATCTACACTATCTACTAATGTGAAAACATCCATGCTGACACACATGCATACTTCCCCACTCATCGAAGGAGACTTGGGCATAAAGGGTTTGCACAACATAAACCCTTACAAGTACGCAAGGCACTCATATCAACCCAAGAATACACGAACCATATTTTTAAAAAATGGTCGGACTGGCTCGGAATCGGCTGAGATGATCGATCCATACCCCCGACCGGTCTGACTCGACAGAAAAAATGGTCTGGCGGTTGGTTTGTGACCGAGTTGGCCAATCCGTACACCGACTCGGCCGGCTCGGTCACAAACCGGTCGGCTCGGCTGAGCCCAAGCTAAACCGGTCGAGCAGCTCCAAGCCGACCGCGGGCCCCTCTAAAGCCAGAAATCAGACTTGAAATCGGTTTTTTTTCTGTTGTTGGGGCTTTGTGCATGTCTCCAACCCCTCCCCATCCTATTTAAGCTACCCAACCCCTCTCAATACCTCACATCTATCTCATTGAATTTTAGTGAGCATTTGTGAGGAATTTGTGAAGAGTTGTGGAGTTGGTTTTGGAGCAGCTTTGAGGAGTCTTTTGGGCAAGCTTTGGAGCAGCGGTGAAGAGCTTATTGGGCAAGCTTTGGAGCAGCATTGAGGAGTTGGTTTTTTAGAGCTGCATTGAGGAGGCTAGAGATTAGAGGTATTTTTTTTTCTCTTCTAAAATTTGTCTTTGCTTGTTTTATTTTTTTTGCAAATATGAAAATGGTAAATATAGTTTTTGGTGAAAGAAATGAACATAAAATGAATAGTCGTTTTTTGTTTTCATTTGCAAATTTAAAACTTTTCTTTCCAAGTCAAAAACTCAGTCCAAAATGGCCCCTAGAATGAAAGATGTTGCTTGGGCATATGCTGAAATGATTGATGATCAAATGCATTGAAAATTTTGGAAGAGAAAATTTAAGGGGGGTGGAAGGGGCATTCATAGATTGAAACTACATTTGGCTGGTCTTAGAGGCCAAATTATTCCATGTGAAGCAGAAAACATTGGGGAAATTAGGAAGGAGTTGAAAGAGAAATATCAAAATTTTGGGGAAGACAAAGTTAGGCAAAAAGAAATAGAGGGTGAAATTGGGAGGAAGAGAAATATACAATACATGATGGCTGCCAACCCAACTTTTGATTATGAGGGTTCTTCATCTATCCCTTGCACTAATGCATCAAACCCCTTTCGATGTGTTCCTGCCTCTATGGACTCTATTTCCGAAAAGGGTGAGGGTGCAATGATAAATAGGGGTACTATCAAAAAAAAATTCATGCCCTCTTCTCCCTCTAATAGTGCACATGGTCCTAGTCATCCAAGTAGAGGTCAAGTGCAGCCCACTTTAGATGGTCATTGGAAAAAATAATTGAGAGATGTTGCTTGTGATTACAATTCTAGATGGTGGTATGATGTTGATATTCCCTTCAATGCTACTCGTTCACGATATTATGAACCTATGTTTGATGCCATATATGCTGTTGGAAAGGGCTTCAAAGGCCCTACTATGCATGAGTTAAGAGGATCTCTTTTGCAAAAAGAGATTGTGTCCATTGATGATTAATTGAAAGAGTTCAAAAACTCATGGGCACATACATGAGGTACCATCATGTCAGATGGATGGACTGATCAGAGGAACCGTACCATCATAAACTTTCTTGTATTTTTCCCACGGGGAACCATGTTTCTAAAATCAGTTAATGCATCTGATAGGGTGAAAGATGGACACTTTTTGTTTCAGCTTTTGAATGAGGTTGTTGAAGAGGTGGGGATGGCAAATGTTGTTCAAATCATCACAGATAATGCCTCTAAATATGTTCTTGCTGGTAAATTGTTAGAGGAAAAACACCCAACCATCTTTTGGACCCCATATGCTGCACATTGTATAGACCTCATGTTTGAGGATATTGGAAAAATACACTGGATCAAGAACACTATAGAGCATGCCAAAATCATCACAAAATATATTTACAATCACTCATGGATTCTGAATCTAATGAGGAAACACACAGGGGGGCAAGGAAATTATTAGGCCTGCCATCACTAGATTTGCAACACATCTTTTGACATTGCAATCTATGCTTTCCCAACACAGAAACTTGCAAAAGTTTTTTTCTAGTGATGGCAAAGATGTGAAAAGGAAATTTAATGAAGAAATATTTTGGAAAAAGGCAGCAGAGATTGTGAAACTTGTTGAGCCACTAATTAAGGTGTTGCGCTTGGTGGATGGGGAAAGATTGGCTATGGGCTTCATTTATGAGGCTATGGATCAAGAAAAGGATCAAATAAGGGTAGAATACAAGGATAGAGTGGGTAAGTATGCGCCCATTTGGGCAATCATTGATCAGAGATGGAACAATCGACTCCATCACCCTATACATGCAGCTGGGTATTTTTTGAACCCAAGGTATCATTATAAAGCTCAGGAAGCAAGAGCTTTGACTGGGAAGGTTAGAGATGGATTGATTGACTGCATTGATCACATGATCCCCACAGAGAGTGGCCAGTTTCAGATACACAATCAAATCACTGTGTTCAGCCAAGCCACAGGAACCTTTAGCAAGAACCAACCAAGTAAACAAAGAATTTCAATTTTCAAATTCATATTTTATTATTTTGTATAATTGTTTATAATTTCAATTTCAAAGTTGGATATAATCTATTGAGCTAACTGAAACTCATTTTTTGCAACACAATGGTGGGAGGAATTTGGTATCCATTGCCCTGAATTGCAGAGGTTTGCAATCCACATTTTGAGTCAAACTTGTAGTGCTTCTGGGTGTGAGCGCAATTGGTTTGTCTTTGAGAGGATTCACACAAAGAAGAGAAATCTTTTGGAGCAAAAGTGGTTAAATGATCTAGTGTATGTCCAGTACAACCTCTGAATAAGACACAACCAATTTCCAAACAAAAGACTTGATTCAAATCCCATTGTGTTGGAGGATATTGATCCAACATCAAAATGGGTAGTGGAGACTTTTCCACCAGAGTTTGACTCTGATGAGGATATTGGTGTGGGGATAGGCTTTGATACACAAGTAGAGGCTTTGCTCAATGTTGATCCACTAGTATCAGGCCCAATCCGAAGTCCTCTAGTTGCAGACGCATGCACTTCCTCTAGTTAGCCACGACGGAGGCGCATAACTCGTCTATCTCAGGGTGGTAGGGATATAGTTCCAATTGAGGATGTTGATTCAGAGGAGGAGCGAGCAGTTTCCCCCTCTGGTTCAGAGTTTGAGGAAGAGCACATTGGCTTGTCAGATGTCTAGTAGTAGTGATTATTCATGTTTTTTTGTAGAGGGCATTTAAAGCCTCCTTGGTTATGTTTTTTGTTTTGATCTCTATATCATCATCATGTATTGAACAATGCACTGGGTGCAATTTTGATATAATAGATATATTCATGAGCCTACTTTGATCATATGTTGTCTTTTGTCTATATGAGGATAAATCTTGTCTGTCTTCAACCCTTGACTAGACTTCAATGCCTCCATTACTCTATGCCGAGGAATCAACTTCTTCTCCAAACTATATCCAAACAGAGTCAGGTTCTTGACAAGAATATCCAATGGAATGCCCACAGAATTGACTAGAAAATCCACATGATGCTTCACATTTTCCTCTGAATACCCAAGAATCAACAGCCATCGCCTAAATAATTCTAAAACTTGTTTTTCTGAAAAACAATTGTTCAAACACTGCAATATTTGTTCTAAGTTTTCTTTCCCTACTCCCAAAATTTTACGCAAAATATGAGCAAACATTTTGGATCCCTTATGACAATCGAGATTCTCAGCTAGTTTAAATGACTCCAAAACCTTTTCCTCTGAAACCCTGAGTAAACGAGGCTGAGTGGCGATTAACTGTGATAATGCTTGACCCTCACCATACAACTTTTGCAAAAGTGAGATTCAAGATTTAAGCTTATCCTCTCTGAAAGAAAATAAACCTGCATTAGTAATAAATAGTTTGGTGATGTCCTCTTCCTTCATGAAAGTCCTTAGGAGAGCGAGTTTAGACTGTGTGTTGCTTTTGGCCTTAAGAGAGAATAAAATAGGGTTGTTAAGAACCTCCCTTCGAATCTAGGCATGGGTGGTCAAACCATAGCCTTTTAACAACTCCAAAACTTCTTTGAAATTTTGGCTTAAATTTGCACAAAGCACTCCCTTAGAACACCTAAACACTTATGCAATTTCTTTAGGTGTTAAACCGCAATTGCTGATAAAAAACTCTGTGGCAAGCCCCTTGTCTAGTGGGGTTGCAGATGGGGTTGATATTTGGGTACAAAAGTTGGGGAATAATATATGGTATTTGACAGTAAAATGAAATGCAAGAGAAGGCATTGCATTTGATAACAAGGATTGGCTAGTTATCACTCATTTCCATAGCACCCTAGCCATCGTCTGTGTAGAAGGGAGGAGGCGATAAGAAGCAAAAACATAAGCAGGTTCGAAGAGTAGGGTTTTACTGGTGTTTGGGAATAGTCGCGCGATGGCGATCAGATAGGGATCTTTTTAGGGTTTGATGACTGGCCACAGTTTCGGCTGAGTTTAGAAACTGCTGCTACGCAATCATTCACACGTACAACATGGTCATATGGATAGACCTCACTGTGTTTTAGAATGCGAATATGTGTGGGAAAATTCAAGCCTAGCTTAATACAACTCTAAAAACAATCAATGCTATTCTATTTCTCAATAGAGAGATATATATATATATATATATATATATATATATATATATATATATATATATATATATATATATATATATATGTTTTGGGTTTTTTTTGTAGTTTTAATGAAAGAATAGTGGAAAGGTTGAATTTAGTTGGATGTCATTTTCATATAAATTACTTTTATTGTCAATTGTTCTCCAAACATTTAAACCTAGAATTCAATGAAAACCAACTTCTCCACAAATTACTTAATATTGTAATTTTTTTTTTTATAAATTTTAAAAATATAAAATGTTATTAATTATTTTTACTATAAATATAAAAAATAATAATGTTATATATTTTAAGGTTATTTTAATTGGTAGAGTTCTCGGTATTAAAGTACTTTCACTATTTAGAAGTCACGGGTTCATATCTCTTGACACCATTGAGGTTAGGCTTGGTGGTTGAGCCACTAGGAAGTGATCCTTTAGGTTGGATTTTCCTAAAACAAATATTTCATGGATATAGTGATTCGTAAACCACATAAATAATAATAATAATAATAATCTTATAATTATTATTTATATAAATGATCTAGAAGCCCGACAGACAGTTATGGTTCGAGTTACTAGTGCTAGAAGCCTTGGTTGGACAAATGCTATGTAAGCCCTAGGTGGGTTCAGTTACTAGTCTTGGAAGCCTTGGTTGGAACAAACGCTCTGGAGCCCTAGAACAACTTGGGTAGAGACCAATCTGTGATGGTTGTGATGTCTGATCGTGAGGAGGAATCACTGGTTGAGGGTTGAGGCGGTTTGGCCTCTGGAAGCCCTGATTTGGTTTTGATGGATTTAGTTTATGAGATACTACATTCATGCTTGGAATATGCCACGAGGGTGATTGGCTGAAGAGATATTTGGCTCAGTCATGTCTATGGTCATGTGGAACATGGAAGTCTCATACTTGGTTGCATTTTGCTTATGGCAATAAGAGCTCTTTTTCCCTTGTATTGATGGGTAAATATGCTTGTTATTCTGTGGCCTATATGGTTGTTATGATCTTGTCATTTCTATTTCTTATATGATGGTTATGACTGAGTTTTATGATGATGATGAAGTATGGATCTCATCATGTTTTGATTCATAATTGAATGAACAATAAATCTATGCCTAAATAGACTATAATGCAGTTAATGTGATGTAGCGACAATGCTTCTTAATGATTTTTAGATAAGTATGAGACCCCTATGCTTAGATCTGTTATTTAAACCTGTATATTTCATTCATGCCAAGTGTTTGACAGAATGTCGGTCCTGTTTGGGGATGGTAAGGCCTAGTCCTAGAGTTAGTTTTTTGTTTATTAGTCTTGTCATCATGTGTTTAATGGATTCCAAAAGTTACAGCAAGTTCTCGCAAGTGATCTGAATTATGGGCTTGAAAAGTGCCTTAAATCTCGTGGAATCTCGCACAAGGCTATTGGAAATAGTCCCTAAACGACGACATGCAGGCTTGGTGGTGTGTCCAGAGCCTCCCAGATGTAGGCATGCAAGCTTGTGGGAGCGTACGGAGGGTTTTCTTCATAAAATTTCAGTGGGACCCAGGGACAAGTCAGGTGGATGACTGGGATAGCCTCTAAGGGTCTTGTAGCAGGTGGTATAGGTTTGTGTTATGGTTTTCCACTTCCTTAAAGTCACCAAGGAGGTTGAGTTTGTCTTAACTGCCCCTCATCTCACGTTTACCCTAGTTGGCCAATTACTTGGGTAGGTGTGAGGGGAGGTGTTACGTTACAAGTGGTATCATAGTGTGGTTGCGCTCTCCTTGGGCGGTGTGTCGATCGTGGATACATGTCTATTGCATAAGTATTCCTCATGCTTATGTTCTATGTGTTTGCCGCATATGCTTGGCATTGGTCATAGCTGCAATTGAGTCAACGTGTGGAAGCTGATGGTGTTGTTATTGGATGTGATCGTCATGAGTGCATGTCGGTTATGCATTTGTTATGCATGTTAGTGTCTATATGTTGTTAGGTTGCATTGTCATGGTTAAGGTTGTTGTTTATGAGGTCATTGTATGCATTTTAGGTCATCTTGATATTGTTGATAATATATGATGCTAATATGTTGGCTAAGATAGAACATGAGATGCATATCATCATAGCGAGGTTGCAGCATTGGACCTTGGGGTAAGAGAAAATCGTCATCCAGATTGTATTTGACATGTAGGTTTGTGGTTAATAGCTTTTATAAGAATTAAGGTTACTTATATACATGTTTTTCATTTTATTTTTGTTGTGGTTACATGTATGATAGATGTTAGAAAATTAGTGTGGTCATATGCACATGTTTCAAATGGTCATGAATGATAGCAGTATGTTGTTATTACTTTTTGATATAACGCTTCATTTTATGGACACTACAACATATCTCCCATATTAAACAACATTTAAATATTTACACTAACTTTCAACTACAACAACATCTCCCCCATATTGAGCCAATATTGAAATGTATACACTTATTTTTTAACACTATAACATATCCCCCATACTGGGTTGTAGAGCGCCTTTCAGTGCAATTATGCTTTATTATTGTTAATTTTTTATTTAATGATTCATTTTATGGACACTACAACATCTCTCCCATTTTAAGCCAACATTTAAATATTTACACTAATTTACAACCACTACAACAACTCCCCCATATTGAGTCGACATTTAAATGTTTACAATCACTTACAAACACCACAACATCTCCCCCATAATGGGTTATAGAGCACCTCTCGACGTAATTAGTTTAGTGATATTCACTTCTTTCATAATAGTTTTAAGGAAGTTAAATTTATATTTCATATTTACAAAAGGAAAAATTTGGGTTACAAAAATATTATCTTTTAAATTAGATATATGTATTTATATCAAAATCATTTAACAATTTCACAAGTTTCCCCAAAAAGGAAATTTTATTAAAATATCTAATGAAAAAATGTGTCCCAACACTCCAAATTGGTGGAGTTGTGGATAGAGCTAGTTTGTCGGTGCAAAAATAAGGAATTGTTATGTAAGGTTTTGAGGTAAATAGAAGGAAGGAAATTGCAAATAATAAATCATGATGGCATGATAATATGAACTAGTTCGTGATCAATAATTTTCATATCTTCAATGGAGTAGGTATCATATATGTGCAATGAAATGGAAATGGAGAAAATACTAAATATGGAGATAAATAATTATTTTGTGAACAATGGAAGATTCAGTGATGTGGATGTAAACCACCAACTCAATAAAATATAATGTGATTAACTATAACCAATTTAGATACATCTCAACTCCGGATCTATTAATTATAACCACACTCAAAACTTCTTCTTGGTTCCTTGGTCCAAGTGGATCGAATAGGTCCAAGTACAAGTGGCTTAAGTACAAAGGCTCAAAAATCAAAGTGTCATAAATGTGGAAAACTTAGTGTCAAGTTGAATATCTCGTCTATCTGATTCCAACATCGCATATGACACTCAATTCTGAGTCCGTATGGAGGAGTTAGAAGCAGTCAAAGTTTGAGGGTTAACTTGGTGATGTGGCAGCTTAAGGAGGCAACAAATTTGTAGAAACTCGGCCATCGGATTCTAGCCAACTCCTGTCAAATTCTGGGTGAAATTGTGGGAGGGTTAAATTGACTCCTTCGGTCAATTTCCGAAATCTTCAAAAAGATCAGTTTGTTTTTAAAATCGAAAAAATAATAATAATAATAAATAAATAAATAAATTATATATATATATATATATATATATATTAAAAAAAGGGCAGGGTGGGCCATGACCCCTGCCCTACCCAATGATCATAACAAATATATATTAATATAAGGGGTTTCGGCGGTCATGACCCTGCTGCCCTCACATCCCACGGCCGCACCATATTAAATATGGGTGGGCAGGGGTTGTCAACCCCACCGCCCAACCCAACCCAACCACCATTACTCCACGTAATATAATGACGGACCTGGCAAAGATATGGGGTGGGCCGCCCAATGCAGGTCCAACCTCCCATGTACCACACTTGGTACTAAATATATGGCGGCGGGTTTTAAAAAAAGAGTGCCACGGTCTTTAAAAACAAAATTTTGACTTAATACGGAGCGGACAGGGTTTGACCACTCGAGCCCTTCCCTTCAACGCTGGATCTCAAACCAATTTGCCAACGGCAGACTTGGTAAAGTCCGCCCACACTCCAATATTTAACCCCGTGATTCATAAGTGCGCCCAGGCAGGCCAGGAGTGGCACGAAGTATGAGACTGGGTGGAACCATGAGTGCTTTGCAGGAGGGGGGCAAAACCATGATCTGAGCCATTTCCAGAGGGGCCAGATTTTCACTTTGTCATATTCAAGCAAATTTTATACAGATTCTGCACCTCTCGGCGCCACAAATCCAACGATGCTGTCCATTTCTTCAGCAAAGGTCTCCAATTTTTGGGCACTTTCAGTTGTGGAAGTATAAGGGTGTAATTTTGCATTTAATGCTTGTACTTTCATTTTTATTGCCACTTAATGAAAGAGTACCTCCCCATTGATTGAGCAGGGCCCGGAGACGTAGTCCCTCCTGGACGAACTCCAATATCAATTCTGTGTCTTCTTGGATTTTTTGTGCTTATCTCTTCTTATGTTTATGCCTTTAAAGTTTCATGGTTGCTGCAATTTTACATGTTAATTCTTTAACAGATCTCAAAGAAAAATATTTTGGATCAAGTGGTATCAGAGTAGGTGTTTGTAGATGTGAATTGCATGTTTGTATACTAACTAGAAATAGGCTACGAAGAGGCAAAGGGACACAAAAGTCTTTTGATCCCGAAGCGGGACGTGCACGTCGAAGAAGAAACATGGATGACGATGTCTGAAATGAGGAGAAGCTAAACTTCCGCAAGAGCTTCTACACCATGACAGATCAAGTCGAGAAGTTGTTCTCTAAACTTGAGAAACTAGAGAAAGCAGGAGAGAATGCTTCCGAAGGACAAGGTTCAGGGCATGGAGATAATGGAGGAGCTCCACCTCCTTCTCCTCCAACAAGTGAAATTTCTTCCTTCTCTTCTCACCATCATCATATTCGAGAAATGCATCTAGTAAACCTTTCTTTAAGTTAGATTTCAAATTTGATCTACCCATGTATAATGGTGAAAGTAACGTAGAGAAACTTAACAACTGGATTAGGTAGCTTGGACTCTACAACAGGATTCAACAAATTGTGGAGGATGAGGCAAAGATCCAGTTGGCTTCTCTTCGACTAAATGGCACAACTCTCATCTGGTGGGAGAGAAAACTTCAAGGCAATAGTAATTTGGGTAACCTTCTTTCCTCGTGGTCAAATTTTATTGTTGCACTTAAAGATCAATTCTATCCCTTGGTTTATAAGCAAAAATCCTTAATGGAGTGGCAGTGCCTAAGGCAAGGCAAAGGACAACACGTGAAAATCTTTACCGAGGAATTTAGAAAACAAGCACTAAGTTTGGGCATTTCATTAGATTCACTTGAAGTGATAACTAAGTATATTGGGTCATTAAATGGTTACATTAGACATTCATTTTTAATGTTTGAACCTACTAATATTGACTGGGCCAGTGTAAAGGCCATTTATCTTGGAAACAGGCGCAGAAATGATAAAGATGATCATTCAAAGAAACCACCTTTCAAACCTTCAAATGGAAAATTCAAAGGGAAAGAAAAGGGAAAGGAAAAGAAGATGACATCAACGAAGAAGGATGAAGGAGAAAAGCCTTATTGCACTCACTGCAAAAAGGAAGGTCATGTCGACGATCATTGTTGGAATTTGTAACCGGAAAAGAAGCCAAAGAGATATGGTGGAAAGGGTAAGCAAAAGACAGTAGCAACCACGCAGCAAGACCTTGAATCCGAGTTTGGCGATGAGGCATTGGTCACAGCAGCAGGCACAAAAGGTACTCTTTCTCTTCATGTTAATTCAGAATCACATGGAAGCACTAGTTCAATAGATGAGCCTATTCCCAATGAACGAAAGAGAATTGAGTTGTTTCATATTAGAGTTGTCATAAATCATAGAAAAGTAGAAATTCTATTTGATTCAGGCTCTCAAGCAAACTTAATCTCAAAATCCTTGGTTAAAAAGTTAGGCTTAGAAGTTAAGCCTCACCCGAAACCTTATCTGCTTGGATGCATACATGACAAAGTAAAACTAAATGTAACCAAGCAATGTAAGGTTAAATTTTTAATTGCTTCTAAACTAGTGGATGAAGTAGAACTGTATGTCATACCATTGGATATCTGTGGTATTGTGTTAGGGAGTCCCTATCTTTACGACAGGAAAACAGTTTTCTTTCAACATGAAAATAAATACCAAATCACAAAAGATGGGGTAGAGTATATTGTAAGAGCTCATCAAACCAAGATCAGTGCCAGTCTTGTAAGTGCAGGAAAAATGAAGAGATTGGTGAATTCCAGTAAGGGGTGTTTTCTCATGGTTGTGAGAGAAAAATATGCAGAAACATCTGACGCTTTCCAAGTATGTGATTCGGCCCATAAAAATGAATTATGTGAATTTATTTCTAACTATGATGAGTTGTTTCAGGAACCTAAAGGATTACCTCTGAAACGAGAAATCCAACATGAGATCCATTTGCAACATGATGCTCCATTGCCAAACATTGGTATGTACACGATGTCATTTATCAAGATGGAGGAGATCAAAAAGTAGGTATAGGAATTTTTGAACCAAGGGGTCATTCAACCAAGTACTTCTCCATGCAGCTCGTCGATCGTGTTAGTACCCAAGAAAGATGGCACATGGAGAATGTGCGTGGATTATCGGGTGCTAAAAAAATCACGGTGAAAAATCGATACTCTCTCCCTCGCATTGATGATTTGTTAGATCAATTAAAGAATGTTATCTATTTCACCAAATTGGATTTGTGTAGTGGTTATCACTAGGTCAAAATTGCAGAGCAGGACATGTGGAAAACTGCCTTCAAGACCAAGCAGGTGTTGTTCGAATGGATGGTTATGCCATTTGGACTGTGCAACGCGCCAACCACATTCATGAAAGTCATGAATGATCTTTTTAGGCCTTTCATTGATGAATTTGTCCTTGTGTATTTAGATGATATTCTTGTCTTTAGTAGGACTTGGGAAGAACATGTATGCCATGTAAAGAAAGTGCTTTATGTATTAAAGAGGGAAGAATTGTATGTAAAATTGTCAAAGTGTGAGTTCAGGAAAACCTCTTTGGTTTACCTAGGTCATATTGTCGGTAATGGTCAATTAAAAATAGACCCCTCCAAAGTTGAGGTGATTTTAAAATGGTTTAAGCCTACCAATGTAACAGAGGTCCGTAGTTTTTTAGGTGCAGTACAATACTGGAGGAGATTCATTTCCAACTTCTCCATTATTGCATCACCCTTACACGCACTGACAAGTGTAAAACATGCCTTTCAGTAGGGAGGAAAGCAGCAGAACTCCTTCGAAGCACTGAAAGAGAAAAAAAACACTGCACCAATCCTGCCTTTACTTGATCTCCAGCAGCCTTTTGAGATTGAAACTAATGCTAGTGGGTATGCCATGGGAGTTGTACTGTTGCAGTAGAAGAAGCCGATATGTTACCATTCGGAGAAGTTCTCCCAGGCTGTCATCAATTACCCCACTTACGACAAGGAACTGTATGCCTTGGTCCAATGTGTGAAAAAGTGGAAACACTACCTGGTCAGCAAGAAAACCATTATCCATACAGATCAGCAGCCCTTGCAATACCTTCAGTCACAGACCAAGCTACAACAGTCTCGTCATTTCAGGTGGATGGGTTTTCTACATCAGTTTCATTTGGTAATGAAGTATAAGAAGGGCACTGGTAACAAAGTATTAGATATGCTCTCTCACCCTCCTATTGCTGCTTCTATTATTTTGCATAATGCTTCGTTGTCTTTTGAAAGTTATGCTGAACAATACGCTAAGGATGATGACTTTAAAGCAATATATGCAAAACTAACTCATGGATCATAGGTGGACAACTATCATTTGCAAGGGAAGTTGTTGTATCACCTTGGCAAATTGTACATACCCACAGTAGAAAGGGTACATGTAATTCGAAAGGCGCATACCTCTCTTGTATCTGGTCACCTTGGTGACGAAAAAACCTTATGTTATTTGCAAAGGTTTTTCTTTTGGCCTCATATGAAAAACATTGTAACCCGATTTGTAAAGGGATGTGTGATGTGTTTTGTTTCAAAGCTCTCTAATAGAAAACTCGGGCTCTACACACCACTCCCTATTCCGGGTCGTCCATGGGAAAATGTGTCGATGGACTTTGTAGGAGGTTTGCATATGTCTAGAAAGGGTCACGACTATTTGTATGTCCTCGTACACTGCTTTAGTAAAATGTGCATATTAATGCCTTGTAAAAAGCAGGTCAGTACTGAGCAGACTGCTTATCTTTTCTTTCAATTTGTTTGAGTCCACTTTGGTTTTCCCACATCGATTGTGTCAGATCGAGACTCTCGCTTCCTTGGAGAGTTTTGGACTAGCTTGTGGTGAATGATGGACACCAAGTTGAAGAGAAGTACGACATTCCATCCACAAATCGATGGACAGACAGAGGTCGTCAACTGTACCAGACAACAGAGTCAAAAGAGTGTTAAAACTATATATCTGGTCACAAAATAGGTTCATATTGGCTTTTTAACGAGAGCAAATTCAATCTAGCTTGAATAAATATTTGAGGTAACCTGCTCCTCTAGCTCGTTGATCACTTGGAAGACCAAAAATCGAGAGCACTTTACAAGTTTCTCCCTTTATCTTTCTCAAAACCCTAATTTCAGACTAGAAGCATTAGCACACATGCAAATTCTTAGCTATGTATAGTTGGAGAGGGGAGAAATAAGGGATAGGAAAAGACGTATGTGATAGGTATTGAATGAGATAGGGGAGGGGGTAATTACATTGATAGGTTGTGTTATGTTGCCATCTAGACGAACCTGAAGAAATGGATAGGTTGAACTGCCACAACACTTTAGCAAGCAAAGGCGGATACATAAGGAATTTGCACCAGTTGAATAGTACTAATGTTGTTGGTACTGTGTAAATGAACGAGACATGTTGAATACAAACAAAGGTAGATCAGAAATATTTAGGCAACACAATATTTAATTCACTTATTTATTAGATAACAATATGCAATATAATATAGTTCTACTTGCATATCACTATACACTCATAGTTGCCACTATTCTTGAATCTAAACGACCGCTCAGAAACATCCTGTCACTAAGAATACTTTGCTTGCCTCGTGTTCCTCAAAATCAAATTTGGTTCCTCAAAATCAAATTTGGGTTTATACATACCAATGGCGTTTTATATCAACGAAGTGCCTCTGCCCTCTTATTGTCCCTGTTTCCAATAACGTGTGCTAAATTGTACCTCACCATGCCTTTTTCGAAATGCATAACAACCTTCTTTGTGCATTTCCATATATACATTGTTTTAGGTTAGTGGCGTAACTATACTTGTTGAGTACTTATCATATAGGTGACAAGTGGTGAGTGTTCATAATCATGACACCTACTTTATTTGCATATTTTTAATTTTCTCTGCAGTGATGCGAAGGTCATAGATTCACACCAATTGTGCCATAACTAGACTCAGACTAAAGACTTTTTGCTTTCACTCATGAAGCTAGTTGCTGGCCTACATGGCTACATATTACAGAAAACTCAAGATATCCACCAAAGTTTCCACTATGGTGTATATTTTCCCTATCTTTTGCAACTGATTACAAATTTCTTCCTGTATTTGTTTGGAAACGGCTTCTTCCTATAGTTCTTTAGCAAGGATAAATTTATCTTTCTAGTTCTGTGCAAGTTCGAGTCTCCAATTTTCTCATTTTTCTCTTTAGTTTTAAGGGCAAGCATGAATGAGATTTGGAAAGGTCAATTGTTCCTAGGCTTTTCATTGTCATGATTCAACCATAATGGAATTTGATTGCCTCATTCTTCCTACATCCTTTACATCTATTTTCTCCCAAAAAGTGCAACCTTTTCTTCTAAACATGTATATACCAAATGCTTTTAGTTGATTAGAGGGGTTTGTACTCATTTTATCATTAGTGAATGATGCAAAGGTGTTGTGTTTTTCCACGTTGGGTCATGATTGACTTGGAAACCGAATTAAATTTTGGAATGTTGGTTGGTTTAATAGCGAGAGTCCCTCTTTTCCACATTTTATATTCTTCATTTCCTTTTCTCTGTGAATCTTCTTCCATTGAAGTTTGTTCCATTTATTTGCCGTTTGGTTTGGAGTTTATTGACTTTCAAGTGATCTCCCAAGTTCTCTAAAACATATGCCAGTGCTTTTTGTTCCTATTGACATCTTTTGAATCCACATCTTCAAATTTTGATGAGAGCTCATCGTTTTCGTCCATTATGATCTACCCCCTTGTTGACAGAGAGTGGAGGAAATAAAAATTTGATATTTGCAGTGCCTATAGTGGAGGAAATGAAAATTTGATTAATACTCAGAACTTCGATAATTAACCTTAGAACTTGCGCAAATATATGATATGCTAACTGGGATGGTTGACAATGTGCAATCATAAGGTGCATTGATTATCTATTCTTCCAAAGTCATTAAGGCATTGCACTAGGATTCATCCCCAATTGGATTACATTCTCTTTCATTTGTTTATTCCATCAATATTACTGTGAAATTGCTCTAGCATCATCTCTCATGTTGTTGGCATGCTTTCTCTATTCTCTGTTTATTCCACTAATATTGATTAGTGCTTGCAAGTACCCTTATACCTCATTTCATTGACGCAGTGTTTCTTAAAGTGACTCCTCCATTATCTCATTGTATACATGTCCACTTAAACTTGGGTCTTCTAATTTTACTTCAGAAATAGTATATCAACATTCCTAGTGTGATAAACTAAGAATTTAGTATAAAAAGTTCCCACTAAGAATTTAGTGTAAAAAGTTCCTAAGCCCTAGATGGGGGCCAGGAGAGTCCCCATACCGAAAGAAACTTCCAGCGCCAAATTATTTTTAACCGTATAACAAAGAGTTAAAGTCAATCTTCTCAAATGAAAAGTTGGGTTCTCTGAAGGTTTAATATTGTGTATGTCTGATCTTTTCTGATTTAATGATTTATTAAGGATGCGGTGATTGGTGCAGGTGTAACCACTATTGCTAGAGGGAGGTCGACTAAATCAGGGCATATTGATGGTCCCAATCAAGATGCCAAGTTCTCAAATGATTTTGATCTTGTGTATGTTAGCAGTACATGTTCCTTGCTGGTTGTTTATGTTACCAGTAGTTCCTTGCTGGTTGTTGATTGGGGAAATCAGGTTATTCGTGAGATTCAACATAACTATCATGATTGTGCATATCAGTATGGCAACAATTTTTCTTTAAGTTTGCTTCGTAGCTTTTAAAAAAACATTAGACTTTTAAATTTGCTGTTTTTCCCCATTTTATAAAGCAACACAAAATATTCGAGTCTTGAGACAACTCTCCATTTCTCTCTATACATTGTCTGGAAAAATGTTACAACTCAAAGATCTTGGAGAAAGTTTAAAATAATAGAAGGCATTTCACGTTCATCCATTTCAAAGTAATGAGTTTCAAACTATTTATATTGCATCGCTAATATGCTGGAATTAGTTTAATTGTAGGTGTTGCCTTTTGTGGCTATGTCCTTTCTCTACTTCAAAAGGGGTTGCAACCGCTGTATTTTCACGAAGGGTAATTTCAATTTCTTTTGTCACATTGTTCTTTGCTTTTTTGGAGATCATGACCATCTAATTTGATTTGGCAAGTCATATGTCATAGTCCTCGCATAACACAAACAAAATTGTCAGCTTCTTTGATGTAAAAGAGGACATAAAGCTTATATCATAGAAAATTATTTCCTTACGGATACAATTTGCACAGCAGAACTTGTGTCTTTAGACAGTTGCTTGCATAGGTTTTTAAAAGCTCACAATTATTGCATATCGATGGCAAGGAATTCGGGAGAAATCAGGAAGGTCGAAAAAATTACCTGGACCTGCCGAAGGATCAGAGCGACCCTCATTGATCCCCATCGATGGAGAACAAGAAATTGTAGATGGTGGCTGGGTTTCCTTTGGGAAGTTTTTTGTAGACATTTTGAAGTCTATTGTGGAGATCATTAGAGGTCGTTTTTTCTTATCTTACTGGTGGATTTAGAAGAAAATCTCCTTATAAGAAAGGAAATTTATGGCAACTTCGGGATAGCCTTATTCTAGATGATGATGATGTTGTTGAACCCAGCTAACACCAAGGAAAAAGGAAACAGTGACATTTAGAAAGCCAGAAATTAATACACCCATCTCTCCTCCTCCTCCATCTGGTTCACACAATGGTGATTTTGGGCCCAGAAGGGAATATATCAGTGCATTTATTTCTAATAGGTATGTCAATCAAAATCATGGGTATTATCGGAATGAAGACAATCAAGATAATGTTCAACCATTGAGACATCATTTTTCTGCTCCTGAAACATATTTTCAAATGGATTATGTTACAACTAATGAGGTTGTCTTCGAAGTTGTACAAGAACCTGAAGGCATTTATAAAACAGTGGAAATTAAGCTTGTCGACTATAGCGATCCGATGTATAATTTATCATAACATACGGCCATTTAAAATATCATAACATACGGCCCTGAATGGGGATGGAACAGTTCTATGATTACTTATTGCATTGCATAAAGCCTCGTCATAAACATGGACCTTCAACTCTCAAATTCGTTCCTTCGGACAATGCAATGTAGCCTTGGCCAGTAACAGGATTTGCTCAAGCCATTCACTATTGAAATTCCAACCCTTTGAATGGTTGCAGTAGCAGTCACTTTAAGGGTTCAAATAGTTCGGTGGTCAGGCCATTATTGCTTAAACCTTGATATCTTTACAGCCCTTTCAACATCATTTGAGATACACACCAGCCACATAATGACTTTCACCACTTCTTGACAAAACAGACTAGTTCAGTTTTAGTTCACACGTGAAAGAAATGTGTTACAGTATTATTTGAAGGGAGAAACTTGGAATTTAACCAAAATAAATAAAACCTTAAAACTAAAATGAACTTTTCTTCTTCAGTTCTAAGAGGCAAAAGTGTGCATTTTAAATCACGTGGAATACTATTTTTCAGAGAGCCGGGTTTTCGTTTCAGGTTGGGCGACCCAGCGGAGTTTGTAGTATTTCCAAAGCAATAGGAATTGCCCAAATCTGATCACTTTTGGCTGTCCAGACAATTCCTCTGCTTCCGTAGACAACTCCCTTCGTCAATTCCAGGCGAGAAATAAATTCCAGTGCGCTTTGTTTTATATTTTACATATGTCGGTGGCATGATGTCAGGATCTACCAAATTTTCTGAGATAAGCAACGTTGTACACGTCATTTTCGTTTTCTTGAATATCCATCCAAAGATAATAAATATATATAAATATTTGAATAAAAAAATATAAGACAATGGAATTGTTACAAATGAAGATCCACTTATATAGCTAGACAAATGCCCCACAATCATGTCCCTAGAAACATACCTCTTCAATAAATAATTATTATTTAATTATCTATTATTTCATATATATATATATATATATATATATATAAAACACTACTATCTTACAATTCATTAAATGACACCATACTATTAGCTATTTTATTTTTAGAATTCATTGAATGATACCAGATCTACACTATCTACTAATGTGAAGCATCCATGCTATATATATATATGCATACATCCCCACTCATAGAAGGAGACTTGGGCACACTTGGGCATAAAGGGTTTGCACAACATAAACCCCAAGGCACTCAAATCAACTCAAGAATACACGAACAGCCTTAAAAATATTTTATCATCCGAACTACATGCTTTGGGTTTGAGACCTGCAAATAGAGATTCCAAATTTGTCTATAAACTGTTGTCATACAAAAAAAATAAAAATAAAAACAATGCAATACACAACATAAACCTTTACAAGTATGCAAGGCACTAAGATCAGCCCAAGAATACACAAATAGTCTTGATAATATTTTATCATTTCAACTAATGGCTTGGGTGTGAGACCTTCAAATGGAGATTTCCAACGTTTATAAACGCTGTTTTCTTTTAAAAAAAAAATGCATATATATATATAGATGAATGAGGGTAATGTACCATCACATAGAAAAATGCATATATATAGATATAGACCAAGGTAATGTACCATCACATAAAAATATATATATATATATAAATATAGATAAGATATAGACGAGGGTAATTTATTATCACATAAAAGAAAACAAATGAAGACAAATGGAGACAATGTAGATTACAGCTAAATAAAATCCTCCAATATTTCAAAACCTAAAAAATAGACACTGATATGTGATAGTAACTAGGTTTATTTTTCAAAGATGAGAGGTCTTTGTTGATGAAGCAAGTAGACAAACAGAGCCGGGTCAAGTCATGTTAACTAAATGAAAGAGTTAAAAAAACAACAAATGAAAGCAACTTATAAATGAATGAGTTTACAACAGAAAACAAATAGTCCTGTAAAGGCAATGGAGGACGGGAAGGAAGGAGGGTGAGTAGTACCTTGAATGGAAAATAATGAAGTAAAGTTGTTGAATCCCTCCTCTCTATAAATCCACTTCTTAAAAAGCATAACTAGCAGCCATAAATAGAAAAACTATTTTTAAACTCTTCTTGTGCGAAATATGGAATAGAACTGTTATAAACTAGAGCATATTCATGTACATCCCTTGAATCTATAAATCATTTAATAAGGATTCTATAGCTAAAGAACAGAGCTTTAAAAGCAACAATCGTGTATAGGAAAGTCCTATTGAAACTGTGGACGAACATTAGCAAACAGTGCACATTTTTTTACTCTAACACATTCACTGAGCGTCTCCTGGTTAACAATCAACTTTCCCACTATGGTAAAAATCCCGCAGAATTGAAGAGTCGGGATTCTTATCAACATATATCTCCAAGAAGCGTTTTTCCGTTAGGCGAAAAAAAAATACCAGGATAAATCTTGTCTGTCTTCAACCCTTGACTAGACTTCAATGCCTCCATTACTCTATACCGAGGAATCAACTTCTTCTCCAAACTATATCCAAACAGAGCCGGATACTTGACAAGAATATCCAACGGAATGCCCACAGAATTGACTAGAAAATCCACATGATGCTTCACATTTTCCTCTGAAAACCCAAGAATCAACAGCCATCGCCTCAATAATTCTGAAACTTGGTTTTCTGTAAAACAATTGTTCAAACACTGCAATCTTTGTTCTAAGTTTTCTTTCCCTACTCCCAAAATGTTGCGCAAAAGAGAAGAAAACATTTTGTATCCCTTGTGAAAACCGAGATTCTCAACCTGTTTAAACGACTCCAAAACCGTTTCCTCTGAAACCGTGAGTAAACGAGGCTGAGTGGCGATTAACTGTGATAACACTTGACCCTCACCATACAAATTTTGCAAAAGTGAGATTCTGGATTTAAGCCTATCCTCTCTGCTAGAAAATACACTTGCATTACTAATAAATAGTTTGGCGATGTCCTCTTCCTTCATGAAAGTCCTGAGGAGAGCGAGCTTAGACTGTGTGTTTATTTTGGTCTTATGAGAGAATAAAATAGGGCTGTTAAGAACCACCCTCCGAATCTGGGCATGGGTGGTCAAACCATAGCCTTTTAACAACTCCAAAATTTCTTCGAAATTCTGGCTCGAATTTGCATGATGCACTCCCTTAGAATACCTAAACGCTTTTGCAATTTCTTCAGGTGTTAAACCACAATTGCTGATAAAACACTCTGTGGCAAGCCCCTTATCTGGTGGGGTTGCAGATGGGGTTGATATTCGGGTACAAAAGTTGGGGAATGCTATATGGTATTTCACAGTAAATTCAAATGCAAGAAAAGGCATTGCATTTGATAATGATGACTGGCTAGTTATCACTTGTTTCCATAGCACCCTAGCCATCGTCTGTGTAGAAGGGAGGAGGCGATATACCTGGAAATGGATATACAGAGAGGATGAATGTCGGTGGAGGCTGCAAAGCTAAGCAAAAACATAAGCAGGTTCGGAGAGCAGGGTTTTACTGGTGTTTGGGAACAGTCGCGCGATGGCGATCGGCTAGGGACCTTTTTAGGGTTTGATGACTGGCTAGGGTTTCGGATGAGTTACTGCTGCTATTCAATCATCCACACACAGCTTGGTCATATGGATAGGTCTCACTGTGTTTTAGAATGCGAATATGTGGGAAAATTCAAGCCCAGCTTAATACAACTTTGGAAAAATAATTTATAGATATATATATTTTTGTTGGGATTTTGTAGTTATAAATTTTTTTGGGTTTTTTAGTTTTATTGAAAAAATATTGTAATGGTTGAATTTAGTTTGCTGTCATTTTCATATAAATGAGTTTTATTGTCAATTGTTTTCCAAAGATATAAACCTACAATTTAATGAAAACAAACTTCTCCACAAATTACTTAATCTAGAGCTTGTAAATTTTTTTAATTTATTCTTTATATTTATAGAAATTTGTAAAAATATAAAATATTATTAATTATTTTTATTATAAATATAAAAACTAATAATTTTATAGTATTTAAAGTTATTTTAATTGGTAGAGTTTTTGTCATTAAAGTATCTTCATTATTTAAAGGTTGTGGGTTCAATTTTCTCTACACCATTGAGGTTAGGCTTTGTGGTTGGGCCACTGAGAAGCGATTCCTTAGAGTGGAATTTCCTAATATAAATATTCCATGGACATAGCCGATCTTTGTGATCCCTAAACCACATAACTAATAATAATTTTATAATTTGTATTTATATAAATTATAAAAAAATTGGATTGAAATGATTAATAAAGCATATTCAAACTAAGATAAGAGCAGGTCAACAGTGGGAGAATCAACATTTTGTCTCGGACGAAGGGTTTCTACAACAAGGCACACAAGGGTTGGAACAACTTAGGGTTTTGTCTGAGAGGGGGTTTGGGGGCTGCGTTGCTGCTGTGGTCCCCTTACTTTTTTCTGTTTTGATGATGCTGGGCCATTTTCTTTGATGGCACCGGTGGGTCGGTACCTTCTGCTTCTCTGTTGATGTTCGCGGGTTTCTGTCCAATTACTGCCCAGAGTTGCGGTTGGTTCTCAAGCAAGGTTACTGCCCAGAGTTGCCGTTGGTTCACGAGGGAGGGTGTTGCCCAGAGAACCTCACCCAGGTTTTTCCGTTGGTTCAGAGTCTTCTGCCTTGTTGATGTGGCCCCTTTACTCTCTGTTTCGATGGCACGGGGGTCATTTTCTTGCAGAGGTGGTTGGTGGGTTGGAGCCTTCTCTTCCCTACTGTTTCTCGAGGGTGTGGTTCTGCTCAAATTCTTTGGTTCAGAGCCTTAGTTGATGTGCTCGTGGTCTCTAGTTTCTGGGTCGTTTCCTCCCGACATTCTACCCATGGTTTCTTGTTACCCATTCGGTACTTATCCCATACTTCTGAGGATGTTATGCCTCTTGTAGGTTTTATTTTGATATCCCTTGTGGGTTTCTGAGGGCCTGGGTGGTTTATTTTTGGCTTTTTCCTTTTTCTTGGCTAGCCTTACATTTCGGGGGTTTTTCTCATATGACGAGCCCTTGAATTGGTGGGTTGGCATGGAAAAGGAAGACAGATTGCTCTTTCGATCAATGTTCAGGCAGAGGTCCCTTACTTCTGCGATTTTTGTGGTATTTTGGCTGTATGAAAAACAGCTATATGGATCTGGTTTTTTGTGTTCTGCATAACACACTATCAATTAGAATGCTTATAGCATGTACTCTGTAAACTTTTTATCACATATAATGGTAAGTTTTGATTTTTTCTTTGGAAAAAAAAATTATAAAAAATTATTAATTTATAATAAATAAAAAAATTTCCAACTTTTGTTAGTAGGGAAAGTAGATAAACATAATTTTGGTCTTTGGTTGAGATTTTTCCTATAATGATTTTATTCTTAAAGAATATTAAGTAAAGTTGGAATTAATGGTTTATGATGATGTTTTACTTTCAACACCTTTCTTTTGCAAAATCTAAACTAGCAATTGCACCGAGAGCTGCAAAGGAACGTCGATAAGAGTGGGGGAATGTGGAAGGCAATAATCAAGCGAAATATATGGGCAATAAAATATAATCGAAAATTGAGTTTCTATATATGTTCTAAAGATGTAGCAGGATGTCCCAATCGGGGTGTGAGTTGGCTAGATCAAGTCCCGCCACTGCCAGTTATTCAGTATGAAGGTCCCAAGGAGGTACTACACAACCCTCCACATGCACGAGGCACATGGAGTGGCGGCCTCGCTCATGCCTCCACTTAATGTTATTCAAGAAGATGGCAACATCATAATAGAGGTGAAATTTTTTGGTCTTTCTATTGGTAAGGTTGGTAAGTTTTATGTTTTCAATTCTTGCTCAAATTTGCTTTGGTCTAAGCAACACTGCAGCTTGAGGGAGGAATCCTTTGTGGTCCTTCATTGGGCGTCGGTTCACTCACAGTCGGTTCAGGCCACCTTTCTCGGGTGTGTTTTCAGTCTTAAACCTCGTTTCCCTGCTCCCATGGCTAGTTATTTAGTTTTGTTGGTCTCTAGGAAGAATGCCTATGTCTTGAATTGGATGGTATGGAAGGATCACTACTGGGAATCTAATACGAAAGTTAAAAAATTGTATGAAATCTCCTTTTTTATCTGTATTCATGTGTCTGTATACTTCAAAAAAAAAAATTCATGTATGGGCATTTGCTGGGCAGGGCCTATGTCTTGTTCCTGGTCTTCTTCTTATATCTGTCCCTGATGCAGTGGATTTGGTTCTCTTTTGAATTCTTGTAGTGTAGGCCTTAAGCTTTTAGGGTTTCAATATGTGTGTGACTTGGCTCATACTGATGGCCTCACCCACTCTAGGAAGAGTTGGACCCATGTTTCTTGGCTCAGGGAATATTTTTATTTTTGGTTTGCAGTCTGTAGCAGGGGAAAGCATTGGTTTATGTACAGGTCGTGGCTCTCACATGTGGTTAATTTTGGAGCGAATATTTTATTTATTTATTTATTATTTTTATTTTTATTTTTCCTGGGTAATTTGAGCATTCCAAAGCCAATGGTGCAGGTTGCAGAGGCAACAGAGATCATCTTCAAGTACTTTTTCAGTGGAGAAGCTTGGAGAGCCATCAGGGCCTAGGGAGTGTTGGAGTTGTATTGGGCTGTGGTTAACCTTTGGAGGTGAAACAAAAGCCTATCTTTACTGTTTTCTATGCTCTAAACTCATTTTCGCGGCTTGTTTTTCTTGTTTAGGCTTTCTGATCACTGTATTAACAAATTTGAGCACAATAAGAGCAAGGACATGCCCATTTGGGGGCCTTGGACCTAGCAGATGTAGCCCAGGAGGGGTGAACTGCCTTATCATACGCTGTGTTATATTCTGTGATTTATTTTCTATGTTTTATTAGAGTTAAATATGTTAAACAGTAAAATGAAATAAGCTTCCTATACACAAAAGACTCATAAATTCACCAAATACATTTTGTTCCAATTGCAAAACACATTAAACAGTTTGCACACATAATATTATGGATAATGGATACCTTGCACCAGCAAACAAGTAGTTTCATTATCAGATCATTAGTGATTACTTCTATTATTTCTTTAGGCAGAGTCTGTAAAGGGCCAACAAGCTTTGAGATCTCATCCTTTCTTTAAAGGTGACATATCCCGTAAATGCCCCTACAGTCCATCTCTGTATTAGAAATAAGAAGTTCTCTCATTTCAGATCAGGTGCGACCCCTAAAAACATATTGCTCTTGGTTATAGGCTCTCCTCGGGTCGGCTAACAAGGTTCAAGTCAATTGTTATCAGTCCTCTCAGTCTCCCTCGAACCATGGCCTGTGTTGCTTCTGGGAAGGGCAAGCCCACCTGGGGTTCTTGTAGTCATGGTAAGCAACCTAGAGATTCTCCTGAGTTTCGTCAACCCAACACTGTAGCTGGTAAGCCCCATGGTCGTAAATCAGCCTCTTACATAATTAATGAAGCTCACTCTACTTATCATGAGGGAAGATTTTCCCGGGTCCGCAAGTTTATTGTAGAGTGGAAAGTTGAGCTTAACCAGAAAGTTGGTATCATGGATATTGAATTGGATGTGTAACAACCGTGGTTAAAAATCCCTCTAAAAAAATACAAGACCAAGGTCATGGGACACATATTCCAAGATGAATGGTGGGAAAAAAATCATAGTGGGTGTGCATTCGAGTTATTATGGCTAAAGAAATTTGGCAAAGACAATGGCTAAGGATTTGGAAAGGCATGAGGTATTAATTTGCATTTTATTTATGAAAATAAAGGAAAATAGGAGAAAAGGGAGGTGAAAGGTCACAGGTTTCATGTGAGGAGGAAAAATAATGGAAAATGAAGAAAATAGAGGCCTCATTGATAAAATGGTTTCCGAGGATCAGTTAGCAAGATTTTGTTCATTGCAGTTTTAGAGCTCTCATTATTCTCTCTCTCTATCTCTCTCTCATACTCTTGGATACTTAGAGTTTTCTTGGAGCACTCTTGGAGTGTGTGGCATAATTGGTGATTTGGAGCAAGAACGAAAAGGAAGAGAAAGAGGGCATCGGGTTCAGTAGCTACAATGGGTTTTTGATTGCAGGTACTGAGTTACATGTATGTTTTCCTCACTAGTTTTGGCATGCATGGAACATGCATGTTGTCTCTTGGTTATGATCTGTCATTGGCATGGAGGATTGCCAGGATTAACAGTGGATTTGCCTAACCTTTCCATTTTCTAGATAACCATGGTGTCGTGGGTTCATTTCATTGCTTGATTTTCTAGTTGGTTCTCATGTGCTTTTGGTTGTGGGTTGAGATATTAGTTCTTGGAAGCCTTGGTTGGAAAAATGATCTAGAAGCCCGACAGACAGTTGTGGGTTGAGTTACTAGTACTAGAAGCCTTGGTTGGACAAATGCTATGTAAGCCCTAGGTGGGTTGAGTTAATAGCCTTGGAAGCCCTGGTTGGAACAAACACTTTGGAGCCTTAGAACAACTTGGGTAGAGACCAATATGTGATGGTTGTGATGTCTGACCATGAGGAGGAATCACTGGTTGAGGGTTGAGGTGGTTTTGCCTCTGGAAGCCCTGATTTGGTTTTGATGGATTTGGTTTATGAGATCCCACATTCATGCTTGGAATATGCCATGAGGGTGACTGGCTGAAGAGAGATTTGGCTCAGCCGTGTCTATGGTCAGGTGGAACGTGGAAGTCCCATACTTGGTTTCATTTTGCTTATGGCAATAAGAGCTCTTTTTCCCTTGTATTGATGGCTAAATATGCTTGTTATTTTGTGGCTTCTATGGTTGTTATGTGCTTGTCATTTATGTTTCTTATATGATGGTTATGACCGAGTTTTATGATGGTGATGAAGTATGGATCTCATCATGTTTTGATTCGTAATTGAATGAACAATATATCTATGCCTAAATAGACTATAATGCAGTTAATGTGATGTAGCGATAATGCTTCTTAATGATTCTCAGATAAGTATGAGACCCCTATGCTTAGATATGTTATTTAACCCTGTAGATTTCATTCATGCCAAGTGTTTGACAGAATGTCAGTCCCGGTTGGGGATGGTAAGGCCTAGTCCTAGAATTATTTTTTTGTTTATTAGTCTTTTCATCATGTGTTTAATGGATTCTAGAAGTTACAACAAGTTCTGGCAAGTGGTCAGAATTATGGGCTTGAAAAGTACCTCAAATACTGTGGAATCTGGCACAGGTATGTTGGAAATAGTCCCTTAACATAGACATGCAAGCTTGTTGGTGTGTCTGGAGCCTCCCATATGTAGGCATGCAGGCTTGTGGGAGCGTACGGAGGGTTTTCTACATAAAATTTAAGTGGGACCCAGGGACAAGTCAGGTGGATGACTGGGATAGCCTCTAAGGGTCTTGTAGCAGGTGGTATAAGTTTGTGTTATGGTTTTCTACTTCGATTCCACTTCCTTAAAGTCGCCAAGGAGGTTGAGTCTGTCTTAACTGCCCCTTATCTCACATTTACCCTGGTTGGCTAGTTACTTGGGTAGGTGTGAGGGGAGGTGTTACGTTACATGTGGTATCATAGTGTGGTTGCACTCTCCTTAGGCAGTGTGTTGATCGTGAATACATGTCGATTGCATAAGTATTCCTCATGCTTATGTTCTATGTGCTTGTCACATATGCAAGGCATTAGTCATAGTTGAAGTTGAGTCAACGTGTGGAAGTTGATGGTGTTGTTGTTGGATGTGATTGTCATGAGTGCATGTTAGTTATGCATTTTTTATGCATGTCAGTGTCTATATGTTGTTAGGTTGCATTGTCATGGTTAATGTTGTTGTCTATGAGGTCATTCTATGCATTTTAGGTCAACATGATGTTGTTGATAATATATGATGTTGATATGTTGGCTAAGATAGAACATGAGATGTAGATCATCATAGCGAGGTTGCAGCATTGGACCTCGGGGTAAGAGAAAATCGTCATCCAGATTGTATGTTTGACATGTAGTTTTGTGGTTAAAAGATTTTATAAGAATTAATGTTACTTATATATATGTTTTTCATTTTATTGTTGTTGTGGTTATATGTATGGTAGATGTTAGCAAATTAGTGTGGTCATATGCACATGTTTCAAATGGTCATGAATGATAGTAGTGTGTTGTTATTAGTTTTTGATATAACGCTTCATTTTATGGACACTACAACATCTCTCCCATAATAAACAACATTTAAATATTTACACTAATTTTCAACTACTACAACATCTCCCATATTGAGCCAATATTGAAATGTATACACTCATTTGTTAACACTATAACATATCCCCCATACTGGGTTGTAGAGTGCCTTTCAGTGCAATTATGCTTTATTATTGTTAATTTTTTATTTAATGATTCATTTTATGGACACTGCAACATCTCTCCCATTTTAAGCCGATATTTAAATATACACTAATTTACAACCACTACAACAACTCCCCCATATTGAGTCGACATTTAAATGTTTACATTCATTTACAGACACCACAACATCTCCCCCATACTGGGTTGTAGAGCACCTCTTGACATAATTAGTTTAGTGATATTCAGTTCTTTCATTAAAGTTTTAAGGAAGTTAAATTTATATTTCATATTTACAAAAGGAAAAATTTGAGTTACAAAAATATTGTCTTTTAAAATTAGATATATGTATTTAAATCAAAATCATTTAACAATTTCACAAGTTTCCCCAAAAAGGAAATTTTATTAAAATATATAAAAATTTACCTTTTCGATAAATTATATTTTCTAATGAAAAAATGTGTCCCAACACTCCAAATTGGTGGAGTTGTGGATAAAGCTAGTTTGTCGGTGCAAAAATAAGGAATTTTTATGTAAGGTTTTGAGGTAAACAAAAGGAAGGAAATTGAAAATGATAAATCATCATGGCATGATAATATGAACTAGTTCGTGATCAATAATTTTCATATCTTCAATGGAGTAGGTATCATATCTCTGCAATGAAATGGAAATGGAGAAAACACTAAATATGGAGATAAATAGTTATTTTGTGAACGATGGAAGATTCAATGACATGGATGTAAACCACCAACTCGATAAAATATAATGTGATTAACTATGACCAATTTAGATACATCTCAACTCTGGATCTATTAATTATAACCACACTCAAAACTTCTTCTTGGTTATCGAACAAGTCCAAGTACAAGTGGCTTAAGTACAAAGGCTCAAAAATCAAAGTGTTAGAAATGTGGAAAACTTAGTGTCAAGTTGAATACCTCGTTTTTCTGATTCCAACGGCGCAGACGACACTCAAATCTAAGTCAATATGGAGGAGTTAGGAGCAGTCAAAGTTTGAGGGTTGACTTGGTGATGTGGTAGCTTAAGGAGGCAACAAATTTGCAGAAACTCGACCACTAGATTCTGACTAACTCTAGCCGGATTCCAGGAGAAATTGTGGGACGATTAAATTGACTCATTCGGTCAATTTCCAAAATCTTCAAAAAGATCAGTTTGTTTTTAAAATCGAAAAAAATAAATAAATAAATATATATATATATATATATATATATATATATATATATATATATATATATATATATATATATATATATATATATATATATATATATATATATATATATATATATATATATATATATATATATATATATATATATATATATATATATATATATATATATATATATATATATATATATATATATATATATGTCATGACCCCCGCCCTACCCAACGGTCATAACAAATATATATTAATATAAGGGGTTTCGGCGGCCATGACCTCATCGCCCCCACATCCCATGGTCATACCATATTAACTATGGGTGGGTGGTGGCTGTCAACCCCACTGCCAAACCCTACCACCATTACTCCACGTAATATAACGATGGAGCCAACGGAGATATGGGGTGAGCCGCCCAATGCGGACCCAACCCCCCACATACCACACTTGGTACTAAATATATGGTGGCAGGTTTTAAAAAAAGAGCGCCACGATTTTTAAAAACGAAATTTCGACTTAATACGGAGGGGGCGAGGTTTGACCACCCAACCCCCTCCCTCTAATGTTGGATCTCAAACCAATTTGCCAACGACAAACTTGTTAAAGTCCGCCCACACTCCAATATTTAAAACTTGGTTTCATAAGTACGCCCAGGCAAGTCAAGAGCGACACGAAGTACGAGTTAGGGTGGAACCATGAGCGCTTTGCAGGAGGGGGGAAGAACCATGATCTGAGCCATTTCTAGAGAGGCAAAATTTTCACTTTGTCAGATTCAGGAAAATTATATATGGATTCTACACCTCTCGGCGCTATAAATCCAACGGCGCTATCCATTTCTTCATTAGAGGTCTACAATTTTTGGGCACTTTCAGCTATGGAGGTATAAGGTTGTAATTTTGCATTTAATTCTTGTACTTTCATTTTTATTGCCACTTAATAAAAGAGGGCCTCCCCACTGATTGAGCAGGGCCCGAAGACGTAGTCCCTCCTGGACGAACTCTTATATCAATTATGTGTCTTATTGTATGATTTTATGTGCTTATCTCTTCTTATGTTTATGCCTTTAAATTTTCATGGTTAAGCTACAATTTTACATGTTAATTCTTTAACACATCTCAAAGCAAAATATTTTGGATCAAGTGGTATCAGAGCAGGTGTTTGTATGCTAAATAGAGACAGGCTACGAAGAGGCGAAGGGACACTAAAGTCTTTTGATTCCAAAGCAGAATGTGCACATAGAAGAAGAAACATGGATGATGATGTTTGAAATGAGGAGGACCTAAACTTCCACAAGAGCTTCTACACCATGGAAGATCAAGTCGAGAAGTTTCTCTCTAGACTTGAGAAACTGGAGAAAGCAGGCAAGAATTCTTCAGAAAGACAAGGTTAAGGGCATGGAGACAATGGAGGAGATCCACCTCCTTCTCCGCCAACAAGTGAAAGTTATTCCTCCTCTTCTCACCATCCTCATAGGAATTTAGGAAATGCATCTAATAAACATTTCTTTAAGTTAGATGTCAAATTTGATCTACCCATGTATAATGGTGAAAGTAATGCAGAGAAACTTAACAACTATATTAGACAGCTTGAACTCTACGACAGGATTCAATAGATTGTGGAGGATGAGGCAAAGATCCAATTGGCTTCTCTTTGACTGAATGGCACAACTCTCATCTGGTGGGAGAGAAAACTTCAAGGCAACAATAATTTGGGTAACCTTCTTTCCTCATGGTCAAATTTTATTGATGCACTTAAAGATCAATTCTATCCCTTGGTTTATAAGCAAAAAGCCTTAATGGAGTGGCAACACCTAAGGCAAGGCAAAGGACAAAACGTACAAAAGATTTACCGAGGAATTTAGAAAACAAGCACTAAGTTTGGGCATTTCATTAGATTCACTTGAAGTGGTAACTAAGTATATTGGGTCATTACATAGTTACCTTGGACATTCATTTTTAATGATTGAACCTACTACTATTGACTCGACTAGTGTAAAGGCCATTTATCTTGAAAACAGGGGCAGAAATGATAAAGATGATCATTCAAAGAAACCACCTTTCAAACCTTCAAATGGAAAATTCAAAGGGAAAGGAAAAGAAGACAACATGAACGAGAAAGATGAAGGAGAAAAGCCTTATTGCACTCACTGCAAAAAGGAAGTTCATGACGACGGTCATTGTTGGAAGTTGTACCCGAAAATGAAGCCAAAGAGATATGGTGGAAAGCGTAAGCAAAAGACGGTAGAAACTGCGCAGAAAGACCTTAGATCCGACTCTGGCGATGAGGGATTGGTCACAACAGCAAGCACAAAAGGTACTTTCTCTTCATGTTAATTCTGAATCACATGGAAGCACTAGTTCAACAAATGAGCCTCTTCCTAATGAACGAAACAGAATTGAGTTGTTTTGTATTAGAGTTGTCATAAATCATACAAAAGTAGAAACTCTATTTGATTCTGGCTCTCAAGAAAACTTAATCTCATAATCCTTGGTTAAAAAGTTAGGCTTAGAAGTTAAGCCTCATCTAAAACCTTATCTGCTTGGATGGATACATGACAAAGTAAAACTAAATGTAACCAACCAATGTAAGGTTAAATTTGTAATTGCTTCTAAACTAGTGGATGAAGTAGAATTGGATGTCATACCATTGGATATCTGTGGTATTGTGTTAGGGAGTCCCTATCTTTACGATAGGAAAGAAATTTTCTTTCGACATGAAAATAAATACCAAATCATAAAAGATGGGGTAGAGTATATTGTAAGAGCTCATCAAACCAAGATCAGTGCCAGTCTTGTAAGTGCAGGACAGATGAAGAGATTGGTGAATTCCAGCAAGGGTGTTTTTTCATGGTTGTGAGAGAAAAAAATGATGAAACATCTGACGCTTTTCGAGGATGTGATTTGGCTCATAAACATGAATTATGTGAATTTATTTCTAACTATGATGATTTTTTTTCAGGAACCCAGAGGATTGCCTCCGAAACAAGAAATCAAACATGAGATCCATTTGCAGCATGATGCTCCATTGCCAAACACTGGTATGTACAGGATGTCATCTATCGAGATGGAGGAGATCAAAAAGCAAGTACAGGAATTGTTGAACCAAGGGGTCATCCGGCCAAGTAATTTTCCATGTGGCTCACCGATCGTGTTAGTACCCAAGAAAGATGGCACATGGAGGATGTGCGTGGATTATCGGGCGCTAAAAAAAATCACTGTGAAAAACCGATACCCTCTCCCTCGCATTGATGATTTTTTAGATCAATTAAAGAATTCTATCTATTTCACCAAATTGGATTTGCGTAGTGGTTATCACCAGGTCAGAATTGCAGAGTAGGACATGTGGGAAACCGCCTTCAAGACCAAGCAGGAGTTGTTCGAATGGATGGTGATTCCATTTGGACTGTGCAACAAGCCAGCCACATTCATGAGAGTCATGAATGATCTTTTTAGGCCTTTCATTGGTCAATTTTTCCTTGTGTGTTTAGATGATATTCTTGTCTTTAGTAGGACTTGGGATGAACATGTATGCCATGTAAAGAAAGTGCTTTATGTATTAAAGAGGGAATAATTGTATGTAAAATTGTCAAAGTGTGAGTTCGGGAAAACCTATTTGGTTTACCTAGGTCATATTGTCGGTAATGGTCAATTAAAAATAGACCCCTCCAAAGTTGAGGTGATTGTAAAATGGCCTAAGCCTACCAATATGGCAAAGGTCCATAGTTTTCTAGGTGCAGTACAGTACTGGAAAAGATTCATTGCCAACTTCTATGTTATTGCGTCACCCTTACACGCACTGACAAGTGTAAAATAAGCCTTTCAGTGGGGAGTAAAGCAGCAAAAGTCCTTCGAAGCACTGAAAGAGAAAATCAACACCACACCATTCCTGGCTTTACCTGATCTCCAACAGCCTTTTGAGATCGAAACCAATGCTAGTGGGTACGCCATTGGAGCTGTATTGTTGCAGTGGAAGAAGCCGATATGTTACCATTAGGATAATTTCTCCCGAGATGTCATTAATTACCCCACTTACGACAAGGAATTTTATGCCTTGGTCCAAAGTGTGAAAAAGTGGAAACACTACCTGATCAACAAGGCAACCATTATCCATACGGATCACCAGCCCTTGTAATACCTTCATTCACAGACCAAGCTACAACAATCTCTTCATTTCAGGTGGATGGGTTTTCTACAAGAGTTTCATATGGTAATAAAGTATAAGAAGGACACTAGTAACAAAGTAGCATATATGCTCTCTCGCCCTCCTATCACTACTTATATTATTTTGCATAATGCTTCGTTGTCTTTTGAAAGTTATGATGAACAATACACTAACGATGATGAATTTAAATCAATATATGCAAAACTAACTCATGAATCACAGGTGGAAAACTATCATTTGCAGGGGAAGTTGTTGTATCACCTTGGCAAATTGTACATACCCACAACAGAAAGGGTACATGTAATTCAAGAGGCGCGTACCTCTCTTGTGTCTGGTCACTTTGGTGTCAAAAAAACCTTATGTCACTTGCAAAGGTTTTTCTTTTGGCCTCATATGAAAAAAATTGTAACCTGATTTGTAAAGGGGTGTGTGATGTGTTATGTTTCAAAGCCCTCTAATAGAAAATTCGGGCTCTACACACCACTCCCTATTCCGAGTCGTCCATGGAAAAGTGTGTCGATGGAATTTGTAGGAGGTTTGCCTATGTCTAGAAAGGGTCACGACTATTTGTATGTTGTCGTAGACTGATTTAGTAAAATGTGCATATTAATGCCTTGTAAAAAGCATGTCACTACTTAGCAGACTGCTTATCTTTTCTTTCAGTTTGTTTGGGTCCACTTTGGGTTTCCCACATCGATTATGTCAGATTGAGACTCTCGCTTCTTTGGAGAGTTTTGGACCAGCTTGTGGCGAATGATGGACACCAAGTTGAAGAGAAGTACGACATTCCATCCACAAACCGACGGACAGACAGAGGTCGTCAACCGTACCATGGTACACTTGTTGCAGGGATATTGCAGCAAACATCCCAAGTTGTGGGATGAGCATCTTCCATATGTGCAGCACGCCTACAACCGAGCAGTGCATTCCTCTACGTAACATTCACCATTTGAGACATGTTTTGGTTACTTACCAAAGGACCCTTTTTACATGATATATAGAAGGGATGAAGATGCCAGTGGACGTGATGACAGGGACAAAGCACAATGGTTCATCCAACGGATATAGAAAATTCACCGAGCAGTGCAAGATCAATTAGAAAATAGTCAGGCTCGATGCAAGGCCCGACATGATAAGCACCGAGTCAACCATAAATTTCAAGTTGGTGACAAGGTGGGGTTCCATATCAGCAAGGATTGAATGAAGGCGGAAGGCAAGAAATTGCAACCAATCCGGTATGGTCCATTTACCATATTGGAGAAGATCGAGAATAATGCTTTCCGACTCGATTTTCCTATATACATGCAGATGTACTTGGTCGTGAATATCGAAAATTTGAAGCTTTATGAACCACCATTGATTATGGACACCAAGGAGGTAGGATAAGTGCCTACAGTGGATGACTTTGCACCAGATTATCTCGATGAATTTCCAGAAGACATCATTCTCGATTGAAGAACCAAGACTTCGCGACGGGGAGACGTGGAATATCTCCATGTTGGTTTCAAAGGGATGCACCCAAGTAAAGCTAAATGGATTGAAAAGGAGAAGGTGAGGGTAAAATTCGCTCACTTTCCTGTTGATTGATAAGAATTTTGGGAGTCCAAAATCTCTTTAGTGGGGAGGAATGATCCAAGTGGATCAAACAAGTCCAAGTACAAGTGGCTTAAGTACAAAGGCTCAAAAATAAAAGTGTCAGAAATGTGGAAAAATTAGTGTCAAGTAGAAGATCTTGTCTTTCTGATTCCAACGGTGTAGACAACATTCAATTCTAAGTCTTTATGGAGGAGTTAGGAGCAGTAAAAGTTTGAGGGTTGACTTGGTGATATGGCAGCTTAAGGAGGCAACAAATTTGCAGAAACCCGACCACCGAATTCCGGCCAACTCCTGCCGGATTCTGGGCAAAATTGTGAGACGGTTAAATTGACTCCTTTGGTCAATTTCCAGAATCTTCAAAAAGATCAGTATGTTTTTAAAATAAAAAATAAAAATATTAAAAAAAGGGTAGGGTGGGCCATATATATATATATATATATATACAAGGGGGGTCGGTGACCATGACCCTCCCACCCCCACATCCCACGACTGCACCATATTAAATATGGGTGGGCGGGGGCTGTCAACCCCATCGCCCAACCCAACCACCATTACTCCGCGTAATATAACGACGAAGCCGACAAAGATATGGGGCGGGCTGCCCAATGCTGGCCCGAACCCCCACATACCACACTTGATACTAAATATATGGCGACAGGTTTTAAAAAAAGAGTGCCATGGTTTTTAAAAAGGAAATTTCGACTTAATACGGAGGGGGCGGGGTTTGACCACCTAACCCCCTCCCTCCAATGTCGAATCTCAAACCAATTCGCCAACGACGGACTTGGTAAAGTCCGTCCACACTCCAATATTTAAACCTACATTTCATAAGTGTGCCCAGGTAGGTCAGGAGCGGCATGAAGTACGAGACATGGTGGAACCATGAGCGCTATGCAGGAGGGGGGTAGAACCATGATCTATGCCATTTCCAGAAGGGCCAAATTTTCACTTTATTAGATTCATGCAAATTTTATATGGATTCTACACCTCTCGGCGCCACGAATCCAACGGTGTTGTCCATTCTTCATCATAGGTCTCCAATATTCGGGCACTTTCAGCTATGGAGGCATAAGGGTGTAATTTTGCATTTGATGCTTGTACTTTCATTTTTATTGCCACTTAATGAAAGAGGGCCTCCCCACTGATTGAGCAGGGCCCGGAGACGTAGTCCCTCCTGGATGAACTCTAATATCAATTATGTGTATTCTTGTATGATTTTATGTGCTTCTCTCTTCTTATGTTTATGCCTTTAAAGTTTCATGGTTAAGCTGCAATTTGACACATCTCAAAGCAAAAGATTTTAGATCATTCCTCGAGTGTCATCCAAGCAAGTTCCTTGATACCTAGTGTCCATCCCTTATGTTTCCTAACTCCTTAACTTCCATTGTGGCAATAATTCTCCTAATACATTGTGGAAGGTCCTTGTTCAATTGTTCTTCTCTTGGACCATGCCATGGAGGAGGGGGTTGACGACCTCTTCCTCTCCCTCCTCTCTTGGGATGACCAAGCTCATGGACCATGATTTCCAGATGAGGATTTCCCCTCCTATCGCCTCCAATCTCTTCTCCTTTATCAACAATACAAATGATCAATTGAATGACCACCTATAGAATGAAGCCAAACTCCACATCCCAGTTTACCATTGAAAATGAATTCATTATTGTCCAACCACCTCGACTCATGTAATGAATGGGGTCTATAGAAATGACAAGTGGGATGCATCGACATTCCATTGCCTTAAATACAATAGAGCAGGTTGTCATGGAGGCCATCATTACCTCTAGTCCCCACTTTAGTAACGAGGTCTAGGGTCAAATTTATTAAGTTTTTATATGATTATCAATTATATGTTTTAAATTATCAATCATTATAAATTATATCTATTTAAATTTGTTTTAATGTAATGTGTATATTATGATTTGTTTTTGAAAAAATGTTTATAATTTTATTAATAAAAACAAAATTATAATCTAATAAATTGAATTTAATCGATTTATTATTTTTATTACTTCTTACTTTTTTGTTTTTTAATAATTGAGTTTACATTATGCATTTGTTATTACTTTTTGATATAATTCTTCATTTTATGGACACTTCAACATCTCTTACATATTAAGTGACATTTAAATATTTACACTAATTTTCAACCACTACAACATCTCCCCCATATTGAGCCAATATTTAAATGCATACACTCATTTATGAATGCTACAACATCTCCCCCGTACGGGGTTGTAGAATGCCTTTTATTGCAATTATGTTTTATTATTATTACTTTTTGATTTAATGATTCATTTTATGGACATTGCAACATCTCTCCCATATTAAGCTGACATTATATATTTTCACTAATTTACAACCAATACAACAACTCTCTCATATTGCGTCGAAATTTAAATGTTTATAGTCATTTATAGACACCACATCATCTCCCCCATACTGGGTTGTAGAGCACCTCTCGACGTAATTAGTTTAGTGATATTCACTTCTTTCATAAAAATTTTAAGGAAGTTAAATTTAGATTTCATATTTACAAAAGGAAAATTTTGGGTTATAAAATATTATCTTTTAAAATTGGATATATGTATTTAAATCAAAATCATTTAACAATTTCACAAGTTTCCCCAAAAAAGGAAATTTCATTAAAATATCTAAAAAATAACTTTTTGATATATTATATTTGTTAATGAAAAATTGTCTCCCAACACTCCAAATTGGTAGAGTTGTGGATAGAGTTAGTTTGTCTGTGCAAAAATAAGGAATTGTTATGTAAAATTTTGTGGTAAACAAAAAGAAGGAAATTGCAAATAATAAATCATGATGGCATGATAATAGGAACTAGTTGGCGATCAATAATTTTCATATCTTCAATCGAGTAGGTATCATATTTGTGCAATGAAATGGAAATGGAGAAAACACTAAATATGGAGATAAATAGTTATTTTGTGAATGATGGAAGATTCAAAGATGTGGATGTAAACCATCAACTAGATAAAATATAATGTGATTAACTATAACCAATTTAGATACATCTCAACTCACTACAAGGAAAAGACACTTTAGTGGAGGTTATAAAGGAGGTTTTTAGTGTTATAAAATTGGCCAAAATTGTCAAAAAAAACATTTGCTACAACATCCATTTTAGGTTACGGAGGTTTTGGCAGAGCTTTTAACGGAAATTCAACACAAATAAAAAAAATGGGCGGCCAGAGGTTATTACAGATGTTTTTTTTTCATTGGTGCGCTACTCTGGATTTAATGCACCGGTGCGTACATGTAGAAGGTGCCTCGAGGCGGTCGAAGTAGAATTCACCAGGCCGTTAAGGTATAACACCGCACCAGGCGTACTGTTGACGATACAACGCACGGGGCCGTTCTAATTGGTCTTGGGATTTGTGCAGTGCCCATCTGTCGTATCAACGCACTGGTCCATAGACTTATAGAAACGCACCGGTGTGCAGTATCAAACAAATGCACCAAGATTTATAATTTTTATCGGTATTCGTGCGATGCTTATAGGTCGTACAAACACACTGATGCTAATAGACACATAAACGACCCAGTGTGCGGTATCACACAAACGCACCAAGTTTTATAATTGGTATCGGTATTCGTGCGACGCCCATAGGTCGTACAACGACACCAATGCTTATAGACACATAAACGCACCGGTGCGACGTACCGAACAAACGCACCAATATTTTTAATTGGTTTTGTTATTTGTGCAGTGCCCATAGGTCGTATAAACACACTAGTACGTTTAAGGATACAAACGCACCAATGTACAGTAACTGACACACACCGGTTTTTATTTTGTATTTTTTAGAAACATCGATCTGTGACAATGCAATTATTGTGATTATTTTAAATTCATTATTCATCAAAATTCGACACATCTTATAACAATATTCATATTAATTAAATTTTTATTAATGCATTTGAATGTGATGTTTGGATTAATTTGTTATATCATATCATTATTATTGTGGTTTTTTAAAATTCATTATTCATTAAAAGTCGACACATATAACAATATTCATATGAATTAAATTTTTATTAGTGCAATTGAGAATGACAATGGAGAACGCAATAGAATAAATTAAAACATATATATATATATATATATATATATATATATATATATATATATATAAGACAGTCTTTGTCATACAAAATGAGACAGTTATTGGTATCCCTTTGTCTTTCAATTGGAACACTATATCCATTACATTAAACAAAATGTCTGATTTCACAGACATATTTCAAAAAATACAACGCCTTGTGCCTTTGATATCCAAACATGGTGATCATCATTCTTTGCTTGAACTGCTGTCACTGCTAGTGCTACTTCCATGACTTGGGTTATTTTCAGGAATGTTTTGTTTATAGTGTTGATTGTTTTCTTCTTATTCACCTTCCATCTACAAACATAAAAATAAACTGTAATGAGTGTATATACATTGGTGAGAATAACGAAAATTGAAATATTAAATAATATACATCAATGTAAATCGAAAAGAAATGACGTACCATAGTAACAATTGACTCATAAACCATACACATTCTTTCAAAACCATGTACCATGCCATCTTTCAAAATATCATTTGTTGGCGTAGTTCCATACTTTGTTTCCTGCAAGTTTTATTCCCCATAAAAAATCTTATATTTAATATAAAAGATTTTTTTGTTCTATTAATTCTAGACAAAGCTAAGTAAAACAAGATTGGTAGATGCTTACAAATTCCACAATTAAATTATGATATGCCAACATATACTCACAACCCATATTTAACCCAATTTCAATCAATTCGTGTGATGGTTCTTCTTTGTATGTTAGCACCTATTTGAAGACATTCAATGATGATT